>VMDO01006529.1:0-88231 GCA_007922755.1 Pedetes capensis
TGGGTTCAACTCCCCAGGAAAGAAAGAGAGGAAGAAAGGAAGGCGAGAAAGAGAGAGAGAGGAGGAAGGAAGGAAGGAGAGAGAGAAAGAAAGAAAGAAAAGGGAAGGAAGGAAAGAAGGGAAGGAGGGAAGAAGGAAGGAAGAAGAAAGAAAGAATGGAAAGGAAGGAAAGAAATGAGGGAGGGAAGAAGGAAGGAAGAAGAAAGAAAGGAAAGGAAGGAAAGAAATGAGGGAGGGAAGAAGGAAGGAAGAAAGAAAGAAAGAGAGAGAAAAAAAGAAAGAAAAAGAAAGAAAGAAAGAAAGAAAGAAAGAAAGAAAGAAAGGAAGGAAAGAAGGGAGGGAGAGAAGAAGGAAGGAAGGAAGAAAGAAAGAGAGAGAGAGAGAGAGAGAGAGAGAGAGAGAGAGAGGAAGGAAGGAAGGAAGGAAGAGGGGGAGGGCAGAGAGAAGGCCACCCAGAGCACAGACATCCAGGCATGGATCCCCTTGTGCCAAACAGGGATGCAAAGGTGGACGTGCGACAGAGCCAGTGCACAGGCCCCAGATCCACAAGGGCCGGATGCACAATCCTATTGCCAGAGGAGGGAGCAGCCCCCAGCGCAGAGAGCCAGAGATGAGATAGCAACACTGCCCCGCACCTGGTCAGCTGTAGTCAACACGTGCAAGAAACTGCATGCACTTTGACCTACATCATCCTCCAGCTAGCCTGCTACAGAAGGCCTGTCCTTACCCACCTGATGTTACAGATAGGCCCACTGAGGCACAGGCCAGTCCGGGTCACTTGCCCATTCTCACACTGTTAGGGGTAGGACTGGCATTCTAACAGGCGCTTGTGGGCATCCCCAGCGTGTGCCTACAGGGATGTCCCGTGGGCTCCAAGTGGGCTTCAGTGTGTCTGAGCATCCAGTCTCCCCATATAAGGGTGTCCCCCGATGCCCACCCAGCAGCGACTTTCCATTTCTGGGATTTCTCCCGGAGGCGGGCTCCTGACCCAGCTTGTCTGAGGGTGCCCGTGAGCCGGTGGCGGGCCCCTGCATGTCTCTGCCCGTCCGGGCTCTGTCAGGGCTGTCTGGGTGCATGTGTGCATGGGTCTGTGGGTCCTTGCCCAAGGAGCGAGGAGTGGGAGGGGGAGTGAAGGGCCGAGGAGGCCCGACTGGGGCTGGGCTGGGCTGGGGGTGGAGGCAGGGGGGACGTGGCCCGCTGAGCGGAGTGGAAGTTCTGAAGGAATGTTTACCAGCCCCAAAGAGCCCTGAGGGACAGCGCCCAGAGCCGATAAAGGCGCAGGATTAGGACATAGCGACCAGGGTCCGCTTCCCCCTCCCCAGCCTCCCTCCCTCCAAGGCCCCTTTAAGACTGGGCTGGTCCGCTCAACTCCCAGTTAACCCTTCGCAGTCCAGGTGGCCCGTGGGCGGAGGCAACGGGGAAGCCTGGGGCGGGGGCAAGGGTTGCTTAAAGTCTGGGGAGGAGACAAGGAGACCAGAGAGCCGGGAAGGCGGCTGAGGCGGAGCAGCGGAGCCAGCGGAGCGGGCCAGGGGATCCCGCTGTGCCAGGCGGCCAGTGCCAAAGAGAGCCTGGAACTGGGGGGGAGGGCCGGGGACAGCCCGGCCCTGCCCCCTTGTCCGCGAGGTGCCCGGCAACTTCAGGGGAAAGTTTGACATCAGTTGCGAGGTGGTGCCCCCGAAGATGGGCAGGGTCCCGCTGGCCTGGTGGTTGGCGCTGTGCTGCTGGGGGTGTGTGGCCCCCGAGGGTGAGTGATGGGGGTGTCGTGGGGGCAGGAGGGGGGCCTCTGGATGGCAGGTGCTGGCGGGGCTGGGCTGGTTTAGGGAGTTTCCTTGGGACAACAGAGAGGGGACCTCGGGAGAAGGAGATGGGAGGACTAAGAAACGCCCGGAGAGGCAGGGCGAGAGAAAGAGATTGAGAGAGGAACGGGACAAGAAACAGAAACCGGGAGGCCCAGGGACGGAAGAGATGGACGCAGAGAGACAGAGGGACAGGAGATGCCGAGAGGGGCAGAAGCCAGCTGTGAGTCTGGACTAAAGGGACAGGGGCTGAGCTGGGGGCCAGGGGAAGATAGAAGGGATCTTCCTCAAAGATCACGGAGGCAAACAGGGGGAAGAGAAGGGCTCTGGAGCCCCGAGGGCCCCCTTATCATGGCCAGCCCAACTCCTGCTACTTCTGTACCCCATCATGGTCTCTTCCACCTCTGGGGAAGAGGGTCTCACTCTGTCTCTGCCACCAGGTCTGCTGTCTCTGGGGTCCCCATTCTCTCTCTCTGTCTCTGTCTTTATCTCTGTTCCGTAAGTCTGCCTGTCTGTCTGTCTGTCTGTCTGTCTGTCTCTCTCTCTCTCTCTCTCTCTCATCTCGGTGACTCTTTCCCCCTTTCCCCACCCCCTGAGGGATGTTTCTTCCTTTATCTCTGTCCCTGTCTGTCTCTTTCCTCCCATGCTTGGCTTTCTCTGGCTTCTCTGGTCTCTCTCTCCCTCTCCCTCTCTCCCTTCTGTCTTCCAGCCCCTTTATTTCCCCTCTATCCACCAACCCAATCTGTTAGGTCTCCAGGGACCCGAAGGCCAGGAGCTGGCCCTGCCAGGCAATCCAGGGCGTGGGAGGCTGCCAAATCCCGGGCCTACTTCCCAACGGACGGATGGACGCTGGACCTCGGTCCCCTGGGAAGGCTCCTATGCTTCCCCGAGCCTCTGCTCTCCACCCCTCTCTGAGGTCACTCTACAACTATGTGGCCTAAGGGCCTGGCAGGGTCCTGGCAGCCGGTGGGCAGGCAGAGACAGGGTGGAACTGAGCAGCCAGAGGGAACTGGGGTCCTACGCTCACCCCTTCCCATCTCTCCCACAGGCGCACAGGCTGAGGCTAACAACCCCTTTTTGGAGAGCCCAAGGAATATCACCAGTGCTCGGGGCCTCACAGGGTCCCTTCGGTGTGAGTTCCAGGTTCAGGGCGAGCCTCCCGAAGTGTCCTGGCTCCGGGATGGACAGATCCTAGAGCTTGTGGACAGCACCCAGATCCAGGTGCCCCTGGGTGAAGACTCGCAGGGTGACTGGAAAGTGATCAGCCAGCTCAGGTGCGGAGTGTCTCCCTCACCACCCACACCCCAAGCCCCTCCTGATCCCTGTACACATGGCTGGGAAAAGGTCACCAGCTGCCAGGAGTGGAGCCACCCACTTGTCATCCCAGCCCTCAGGAGGCTGAGGCAGGAGGATTGAAAGTTCAAGACCGGCCTGGGCTACACAGCGAGACCCTGTGTACATAGCCAACCCCTGCCATCCCCACAAAAAAGGCTCTGGCCAGCAGCTGCACCTGGATTGGAATCCCGGCTTGACCACTTGCTGGCCATGTGGCTTTGAGTTTGTGATATGACCTCTGGGTTTCATTTTCCTCTTCTGTAAAATGACGTAAAAATAGTACCTACTTCATCCATGTCTGTGTCTCCAGTCCAGACTCCCTCTTTCAGTTCCGGTGACTGCATCCAGCTCTGACCCTGAACCTCCCTCTCCCTCCTCTTCCCTGCCAGAATCTCATCCCTGCAGCTTACAGACGTGGGATGGTACCAGTGTGCAGTGGTCCTGGGGGGGCAGACCTTCAAGTCCCAACCTGGCTACCTAGGCCTGGAAGGTGAGTCCTGGGGTCAGAGGTCCTGAGGGGGTCACAGGATGCTGAGGGATCCTCAGGTGTCTCCAGGGACACACAGCCCCTGTGTGTCAGAGGGTGTCAGAGATTTTTGGAGACGAGGAAGCTGGGGGCCAATAAATTATGGGGGAGTAGGTTGAGGGGAATCCTGTGTCCTGGAGGAGAAGTTATACTGGGGGCTGTTGGAGGTCCTGGGGGTCAGAGGCATATTGATTCAACTGTGTCCTGTCACCCCGGGGGACCTCACTTTCCTCATCAGGAAAATGAAATGAGGGGAGCTGGGCATGGAGGGGCACACCCATAAGGCCAGCGTTCAGAGAGAGGGGAGGATCACAAGTTTGAGACCAGCCTGGGTTACAGACAGAGATTCCAGAGGGAAGGGAAGGGTAGGGTAGGGAAGAGAAGGGAAGGGAGGGAAAGGGAAGGAAAGGAAAAGAGAGAAGAAAAGGGAAAGGAAGGAAACAGAAAGGAAGAGGGGTCACACATTCTGGAAAAGAGACACGAGGGGCTCAGGCATGGAGGGGAACCAGACACTGGGATCCTGTGTCTTAGGGTTGGACATCTGAAGGAGCGCCAGGTGTCCAGGGGGCCAGACTGGGGGGGGGGGACAGGTAAAAGACCCTGTAGAGTATGCCTGGGGTCCAAAGCCTGTAGTACCCCAGTGGTGGGCCAGACCCTGAGAGATTCAGAGGGGCCCCAGCCTCTACCGCCCCCCCAGGCCTGCCTTACTTCCTGGAGGAGCCCGAAGACAGAGCTGTGCCTGCCAACACCCCCTTCAACCTGAGCTGCCGGGCCCAGGGCCCCCCAGACCCCGTGAACCTCCTGTGGCTCCAGAACGCTCTCCCCCTGGCCCCAGGCATGGGTCACAGTGCCCAACACACTCTGCAAGTTCCAGGTGAGTCTGTGGATGGGGGCCAGGTCAGAGGAGAGGGCAGGCCAAAACCAGGGAGCAAGACCCTCAGCTCCCTGCTTCTGTGCACGTGTCTGCCTGTCCGTCTGTCCTCCCTGGCCAGCTCTGGGTTCTGTGTGTCTCTGACTGTTCTCTGAATCAGGCCTTCCTGGCTGTCTCTTCTCCACCCCCCTGGTTCTCCATCTCTTCCTCAGTTTCTCTGTGTGCGGCTCCATCTTGCTCGCTCTCTCTCTCCCTCCCTCCCTCCATTCACTCCAGTCTGTCCCTGAATAGAATTCTTTGTCCCCATTTCCTCTGAGCTGTCCAGTGGCCAAAGTGTGTGGGCCTGGTGCCCCTCTGTCAGACCTTTACCCAAGCAGGGCATCGGAACCAACTCAGCCCTCTCCTCCTCCGCCTCCCCCGCAACCTGCCTGCCTCCCACCAGCCTCAGTCAAGGCCATCCTGGGGTGACAGAGCCCGAAATAAAAAAGGAAGAGAAAGCAGGAGAGAAAGATAATTACAGCGTTAGAAAATGAAAGATTCAGGAAAGGACAGGCCACCAGGGTGACCCAAGATGAACAGACAGCACAGGGAGGCCTGGGTGATAGGACCCCTCCTTTAGGGCGACCCTCCTTTTCTGCACCACATAGACCAGGCACTTTGCTTGGGGGGTCCCGTGGCAGTCAGAGGCAGAGCCAGAGGACCTTGGACACGGGGGATTCCCCTTTTTCCAGGGAGGAGAGATGGAGACTCAGGCAGGTTGAACCCTGAAAAAGTAGCAGCTTCCCAAACCCCAACCTGCCACCTCCATGTGCTGGGGAGCAGGGGGGTTTCCCGGGGTGGAGGGAGGTGCCCACATTCTCAGCATTCCGGGGACCCTGAGTGTGCACGGCAGCAGTGGTGAGCTTGCCGACCCCCGGAGGGGTGACTCAGGCCCCTGGCTTCAGTAGCCGGGTAGGGACAGGGATGGGGCCTGAGTCAGCCTGGCAGGACTTGGAAGAAGGGGAGGTGGAGGAGGGCAAAGCAGGGACGCAGGTGTGAGAAGCCTGTGTGTAGGAACAGAGGGAGAGACACACTCCCAAAGTGGGGGGCAGGTCTATGTGTCTCCTTTGTGAGGCATAGGGGAGGCAGGGAGTCTGGGTATATATCCTTGTCCCCCTGGATCTGTGTATCCATCACCAGCAACCTCTGTGTAGGAACCTGTGCCTTTGCAAGGGTCAGCTGGTGTGGCTGTCTTGGTTGGGCGTGCGCTGGCACATGTGTGTGATCGGGTATACCAGGGTCAGCTTGTATCATTATGTTTGTGCCTTGACACCGGGTGAGAGTGGAGTGTGGAGGGTGGCATTGTGTTCTGTGGCTATTTTGCATACCTCTCTGTATGGAAGTGACAGTGTCAGCTCACCGATGTGCACCTGAGGGTGAGTGTCCTGGTGAGCTTCTGCTCCCTTGCGGAATTAGGACGTCTCTGTTGGATAAGGTGGTGGTGGTGTGTGCCATTGAGTTGTATCTGACTTATAGCGACCCTTATACGGTTTTCAATGGCTCATTGTTTCGGGATTGCCTTGGGAGTGGATTGCCATGTCCTTCTGCCATTTTTTATGGTGCTGGGAATCGAACCTGGGACCTCAGAGACTGCAGAGTGGTGCTCTACCAACTGCTCTAAATCCCAGCCCGTTGGCTAAGTGAGCGTGCTGCTTATCAGCTCCCGTATGTATGTATGTGTGTGCCCATGGATGTTTTCGTGGTGTCTCTGTCTGCCATAGGGTTCACTTGTGGGTGTATGACTGTCACCACAGAGTCATGTGTGTGTGTGTGTGTGTGTGTGTGTATGTGTGTGTGTGTGTGTGTGTGTGTATGTTTGTGTCTGTGTTGGCCCTGGCTGTCTCTTGGTGCCTGAACCAAGCCAGTGTGCATTTTTGTGTCTGGACCAACCTGTGTGTGAAAGGAGCATCTCCGACCTCCTGTGTCAACCAAACTGTGGTTTCCAATCAGTCTGCAGCTTAGTGAATGAGAAGCACCCCTTGTGCATCCAGCTGTGTTGGGGTGCAAGTGAAAGCTCGGCTGTGTGTCAGTATGTGTCTGTGTGTCTGTGTGTGAGCAACAGAACATGAACCTCTGTTGTGCACCAGTGTGTATCTGTTCTATCGCTTCAGTCTCAATAAATGTTTGCTGCTTGGCATGTGTAGCTCAGTATACATGTCCATTTGTTGTTGTTGTTAGGTGCCGTCAAGTTGGTATCCGACTCATAGTGACCCTGTGTACAACAGGGGAAACACTATGTCAGTGCTTCTCTGCTGTTCATAGGGTTTTTAATGGCAGGTTGATTTTTGGGAATGGGTTGCCAGGTCCGTCTCCCAGGTCTACAGCACCTGATGTCCCCAGGTGGTCTCCCATCCAGGTACTAACCAGGCCTGACCCTGCTTAGCTTCCGAGATCTGACGGGATCGGATGCCACAGGGCTACGGCTGCAGGCATACATGTCCATAGGCGTTTGTAATTAACTGAGCATTTGTGATTGTTTATGTGTTTGACTCATGTGGATGTCCATGCGTGGTTCTTTGGGAATGTGTGTCACTGTCAGCCCCTGGGTGTTTGTGAGTAACTCACTGTGCATTTGTGTCCCTGTGCGGATGGGAAAGCATCAGCCCTGGGAATTTTGTGGCTGGGCATTTGGATTTGTGCTAATAAGGGCCCCTGTGTGTTTAAGCGTGATTCACTGCCGGGGGAGGGGTGCGGGTGTGGGGGAGGCCTCGTGCAGGAATTCTGCCAGTTTGCGTGTGTCCGTCCCTCTGTCTCACACAGGGTGGGCCCTCGTTCCTCCCATCTCTCACTCCCTAGGAAAAGCCAAGGAGAGGGGAGCTGGTGGGGTGGGGGTGGGGCAGTACATCTGGAAAGCACATCTGTTAGGCTCCTGTCCTGCGGAGGAACACGTGGAGAGGAGAGGGGTCCCAGACCCCGCTGTCTCCCCGTCTTCCTGCGCCCCTCCCTCTAGGTGCAGCCGCTGGGGCCTGGGAAGGGGGTTCCTGGGCTGCGCCCCTGGGCTGGCCGGAAGTGCAGGATGGGGGGGCGCCCGGGTGACTCACGCGGGGGCAGGAATGCTGCGGTCGGAACAGGACCCAGCTCCAGAAACCCCCCTCCTCCCGGGGCTGCTGCAGCCGGGGGCGCCAGCTTCTGCGCGGTGGCCCTGGCGGTGGGGAGCAGGGGGTCCCCACGTACCAGGTGGCTGGACAGGACCCAGCGCCCCATCGCCCTGGCCGCCCGCCCGGGCCCTGAGGTCCCTCCCGGGCCGCGGGGGCTGCGGCGCGGGCACCTGACCTTGGCTAGGAACCGCTGCCCGGGCAGCGGCGGCTGAGGCGCTCCCTTGCCCACCCCCTTCCGGCCTTGGCAGCTGATGTTGCCCGGTTCCACTCCCTCAACTGGAGCAAAAAAGGAAACGTTGTATCTGCGGATGAGGCTGCCCTCGGTGCCGGTGGGAACACGGTGCGCGTGCACATCACCAAATAACCCAAGTGTTCCGGCTGCCCTCAGACCCCCACGGGGCCACGATGTGCATCCACGTCAACAGCACCGGAATACCAGGCTGAGGACTTGGTCCTTGCCATACCCCGTCACACCTGCACTGCGTGTCTATGTATGTTGTATAGCTGTGTGTGTTGCCTACCTCTCTGGAAGTGCGTGTCTGCGTCTCGGGTCGTGCTTGTACACACCTTGGTGT
The DNA here is from genome assembly GCA_007922755.1 of Pedetes capensis. NCBI lineage: Eukaryota > Metazoa > Chordata > Mammalia > Rodentia > Pedetidae > Pedetes > Pedetes capensis. Next base: position 8,241 of record VMDO01006529.1, read on the forward strand.
GTGTGTTTGTGCATGGTGGTGACAGGTTTGCATATTCTCATGCACAAAGAGGCATACAAATACAGAGACAAAACATAAGAGACAGACATGCAAATGCCCAGTCATGCAATCTACTCCCAGACATACAAAAACATGTATTCAAGACGTACATTGGAAGCTGAGCGTGGGAGCTCCTGCCCGTAGTCCCAGCGACTAGGGAGGATGAGGCACGAGGATCGCCAGTTTGAGGCCAGTGGTAGCCTGTGACCCTGGCTCAAAATAAGAACTAGAAAAAGCAGCTCGGGGGTAGAGCACTTGCCTAGCATCCACAAAGCCCTGGGTTCAACCCACAGGCTTGGGGGGAAAAAAAGACATTAACTCTCTTACCTATGCAATGCTGCACGCTGGCCTTTTTACATACACATCTAGAAACACTCATGCAGACACAGATGCACACACACCAATTCATTCACTCATTTATGGAGCACCTGCTGTGTACCAAGCCCCCCATGACAGCTCAGGGGACGTAATGAACACATACCTAGATGGAGCTGAAATGCATCCATGACCAAGACACCTGGGTGACACAAAGCTTGTTGGTAATGAGAAAAAGCAAAGGCAGAAAGAGGACAGGTGCGGAAGGCAGGTTCCAATTCTACACAGGGTGCTCAGGGACCGGTAACTAACAGGTGTCATGCAAACATGAAGAGATGAGAGAAAGAGCTGTGGTAAGACTGTTCCGAGAAGAGGGAACCGAAGCGCGTAGTTCCCAGGATGGGAACGTGCTCCGTGCGTGCACGCAGGCCACGCCCGCGGCGCATGCGTGTTCCAGAAACACCAGGAATTGGCTGTGATGGGAGCTAGCTGAGCAAAGGGGAGAAGCATAGGTGAAAGGCGAGGTTGTAAATGTGCAAACACTTGTACACACACCCTTGAGTGTGTGCCTGTTCAGTGTATGTGCCCTTGTGAAGTCTGTGTCGGTCAGTAGGATTTGTTTTGCCTATGTGTATGAGTGTGCACGTTCCGTGTCTACACGTGTGTCTGTCTGTGTATATCTGTTTCTGCGGGTGTGAATATGTCTAAGTGTGAGTATGTTTCAGTATGAGCTGTGTTTTCTTGCCCTCCCTCCCTCCCTGCCTCCTTCCGTCTTTTATTTATTTCCCTTCCTCCCTTCCTTCCTACCTTTCTTATTTTTCTTCTTTCTTTCTTTTCTTTTTTTTTTCTTTCAATCTTGCAGTATTGGGATTTGAACCCAGGGCCTCACTCATGCTTAGCAAGTACTCTACCTGAACTGAACCGCTGTCCCTTTTATATTTCTTTCTTTTTCTTTTCTTTTCTTTTTTTTTTTTTTTTTTTTTTTTTTTTTTTTTTTTTTTTTTTTTTTTTTTTTTTTTTTTTTTTTTTTTTTTTTTTTTTTTGGTACTGGGGGTTGAACCCAGGGCCTCACACTTGCATGCTTTGCAAGTGCTGAACCACTGAGCTGCACCCCCAGCCCATGTTTTTTTTTGTTTTTTGTTTTTGTTTTTGTTTTTTTACTTTTTAAGACAGGGTCTTGTTAAATTACACAGGCTGCCTCTGGTCTCGAACTTGCAATCCTCCTGCCTCTGCCCCCGGAGTCACTGGGATGACAGGCATGCACGACAGTGCCTCGCAAGCACGGGTGTTTCTGCGTGTGCCTGTATGGGTGTATCTGTGAGTGACCGTGGTCCTGTCTGGGGATAGCAGTGTGAGTATGTGTGCCCTGTGTGTCCATGAGGAGGGGAGCAGGGCTGAGGCTATGGGCCTGTCCTTGTACTTGAGGATGGGGTCTGTGTCCCCTCCCCACACTCCCCCTTCATGTGAGGGTCAGGTAGACTGGACTGACGCTGTCACCGTCCAGCTGGGCATGGCGGGGAGGCTCAGCCTGGCCCCAGAGTCTTTCCTTCCTGGACCTGACGCTGGGGTCCTCCCTCCTGTGACTCCCTAGGCCTGAACAAGACATCCTCTTTCTCCTGTGAAGCACATAATGCCAAGGGGGTCACCACATCCCGCACGGCCACCATCACAGGTGATAGCAAAGGGACCCTGAGAGCTGGGTGCCTGAGGGAGGGGCTTGGGCCAGGGGCCAGAGTGGGAGGCTGGGGGGAGGGGAGCTCTGGACAAAGTCTCCCAGGGCCAATCCCTCCCCTCATCTGTTCGTAGTGCTTCCCCAGCGGCCCCGGGACCTCCACGTGGTTTCCCGCCAGCCTACAGAGCTAGAAGTGGCTTGGACGCCAGGCCTGAGCGGCATCTACCCCCTCACCAACTGCACCCTGCAGGTGAGTCCCCCTGACTCTGTTCACCTCAGTCTCAGCCCTCTTTCTGCCCATACCCACAGACCCCTATTCCCTCCCTGGGAAACCAACCCTTCTAGGCCACTGCTTTATTGAGAGACAGCAGGACCTTAGGTTTAGCCAGATAGCCTGGGTTCAAATCCTGACTCTCCTACCTGATGGCTGTGTGAACTTGGGCCAGTGACTTCACCTCTCTGGGCCTCAGTTGTCTCATCTATGAAATGAGCATAATGGTAACACCTACCTACCTGATAGGCTTGGGACAACTAAACATAGTATCTGGAACAAAGGAGATGTATCGTGGACTATTAGATGTTTTTATTATTTTTAATATTAGAGATATGAACTCTAGCCAGGATAGAGGCCTTGTAACAATAGGGCTTGAAGCTGTCTGTGTCACCCCAGGGGACCCATAGTGCTGTCCTTCTCCATCTCAACCTTGTCCTCAGCCCTTGTCCCTGTCTAAGGGTGGATCTGTCCTCAGCACAGGCCAGCACAGGCCAGATGGACCAGGGATATTACTTAGAATAATACGTAATAAGCCAGGCACCCTGGGAAGCACCTTTAATCCCAGCAACTCAGGAACTCAAGGCAGGAGGATCACGAGACTGAGGCCAGCCTGGGCTATATAGTGGGACCCTGCCTCAATATAAGGTTTAAAAAGGGCTGATGTGGAGTTCCTGCATAGCGTGGGTAAGGCCCTGGGTTCCAGCCCCAGTACTCCAAAAAATGGGAATATGTAATAGCTGGGCATGGTGGCCCATGCCTATAACCCTAGCATTTGGGAGGCTGAGGGAAGAGGATCATGAGTTGGAGGTCGTGAGATTAGAGAAAGAAAAAGAGAGAGAGAGAAAGAAGATAAAGGAAAGAAGGAAGAAAGAAGGAAGGGAGGGAGAGAGAGAGAAAGGAAGGAAAGAAGAAAGAAAGAGAAGGAAGAACGGAAGGAAGAAAGAAAGAGAGAGAAAGGGAAGGGAGGAAGGAAGGAAGGAAGGAAAGGAGGGAGGGAAACAGCAATTGAGATGAGTTAGACCCTCTGCCTTGAAGGGGCTACAAGCCCAGACAAACCACCCCACGATCCCCACTGCTGCTCTGATGTTGCCTGGGAGTCAGAAGCTCCGGGTGAGCATGGAACGTGCCTGGGATAGCAGATGACGAGAGTCAGTGATGACCACGTTTTCACTGAATGTCCGCTGTACGCTGGGCTTCGTGTTACGGCTTTCTGCACACCCCTATGCGTGTGTTTGTGAAGGAGGGCCTATGGATGCAAGCTTTTTGGTTTGTTTTGGTTTTTATCTTTTTATTTTTATTTTTTTTTTTACTTTGTTGCTTTGTTTGTTCTGGGGGCCTTTGTTTTTGTTTTTGTTTTGTTTTGTGAGTCAGAATCTCTCCTGAGTTGCACAGGCTGCCTCTGGCCTAGAACCCAAGATCTTCCTGCCTCAGACTCCTGAGTCACTGGGGGACAGGTACGCACCCCCGCAGCAGACTGATTCACCAGTTTTCCAGATGGAGAAACTGAGGATCAGAGTAGTTTAGCAACTCTTCCAAGGTCACAGGCAGAAAGTAGCACGTGGAGGCTACAAACTTTTATCTAATCCTCAGAGCTGATTGAACAGGAACTAGCCTGCCTTCCTGCCTGCCTTCTTTCTTTCCTTCCTTGGCCACAAGTGTGCTAGCCAAGTGCTTTACCATTGAGCCACATCCCCAACCCCTGGGCAGTACTTTTCTTACACGTACATGCCTGGGGCACAACCTTACTGGCTTGTCATTTTAACCCTAGAAGATAGGGCTGTTTGCTTTGCCCTTTCCTTTTTTTCTCCCTCCCTTCCTCCTTCCTTAGTTCCTTCCTTCCTTCCTTCCTTTTTGTGGTGGGGGGGCAGGGCTGAACCCAGGGCCTTGCACATACTTTGCGAGCACTCTACCACCGAGCTGCACTCCAGCCCCTTTATTATTTTTGTCTTGAGATAGGGTCTCTATAAGTTACCCAGGCTGCCTCTGGCCTCAAACTTGCGATCCTCCTGCCTCTGCTACCCGAGACACTGGGATTACAGGCATGCACCCCTGCACCTGGCCATCTTCCCCTTTTCAAGGTGAGGAACTGAGGCCTTGGGAGGGGAACTGGCCGACCTCCAAGCTCATGGCCAAAAGGGCAAAGCTGAGATTTAATCCTGAGGGTTCCACTACTTGGGAGACCTCAAATGCCAGCTCAGGCATCAGCTGCACCCCTACCCATATCCAGCCAGTGTCCCCAGGAAAGCAGAAGTGTGACCTCTTCCCTCTCGAGGTCTCACTTCCTGCTGCGCATGGTCTGGGGCAGCAGGGGTCCATCGCGAGGGTCACAGCCATCCCAGGGAATAGAGAAGTGGAAATGAGCACGAGCCCACTGTCTACACCCTTCCCCCCTTTGTCCTTCCAGAGGTTCCTCTTCCCATCTGTCACTGTGGGTCAGAGAGCAGGCATGGGGGCAGCCTCACCCGCTTCAGCTACCCACTATCTATCTGCCTGTCTCCTTCTGGGGTTTCATGGTGGCATCATCTCCCTTTAAGGGGGCTGTGTGATGTAGGGCAAGCTACTAAACCTCTCTGGGCTTCAGCTTCCTCATCTGTAAAATGAGAATGAAAGAGCCAGTAGAATGTTACATGCCTGTCATCCCAGCGACTCAGGAAGTGGAGGCAGGAGTATCTCGAGTTCAAGGCCAGAGGCAGCCTGCATAATTTAGTGAGACCCTGTCTCAAAATTTTAAAAAAAAGACCCCAAAACAAAGTCTTTTATTACTTCAGATATTTGTTTTATTTTGTTTTGAGTCAGAGTCTCCCTGAGTTCCATAGGCTACCTATGGGGGTGCAGCCCAGTGGTAGAGCACTTGCAAAGTATGTGCAAGGCCCTGGGTTCAACTCCCAAGTACTGGAAAAAAAAATGAGCATGAGAAAAGAAACTGAGCTCATAGATAGTGGTAAGAAATTGATGCGTTTATCCAGGATCGTGTCTGACAGGGAGCTTGGCACCTACAGGGCACTTGAGAAATGATCATTGTTGATATTATGATGTGCAGACCCATTTCTATGCATCAGGTCATTAAACTTTTCAGCCTGATGAGTAAGGGCTCTCAGGCCCATTTTCCAGACATAGAAACTGAGAATCAGTGAAGTTAAGACACCCTTTGCCACACAGCTACTGTCCAAGGCAGGACTCAGACCCAAGGAATCTGCCTTCAGGGCCCACTCCCTTAAGCAGTAAGTTCCTTCCCAACAACCTGTGTGCAGTGTGGCTAGGGTCTTCCGGGTAAAGGTGAAGCCGTGGGCAGTGGCAGTCCTGAGAGTGCGCTGATAATTGTTGCCAGGCAGCCTCCACACACACATAAAACAACCAACGCTCCATGTGCACAGGGAGTCTTATTTATTGATTTATTCTTGCAGTACCTGGAGATTGAGCCCACCATCTCATATACTTTGCAAGTGCTGTAGCACTGGGCTGCGGCGGCCCCAGCCCCTTTTTATTTTTACTTTATTTTGAGTCAGGGTCTTGATAAGTTCCGCAGGCTGCCCTAGCCTCGAATTCGAAATCCTTCTGCCTTAGCCTCCCGAATTGCTGGGATTACAGCTGTGTGCCACCCAGCCTGGCTCCCAGGAGGTCTTCTAAGCTCTGCTTTGCACCAATTCCATCAACCTTGCAAGTAGGGATCCACTCTTCTTGTTCTGTTTTAACCCTTGACTGGTATCATGGGGTCAAAAAAGAATCTGGAAATTAAATTTTGACACTTTTAAAAAAATTCCTAATGGTCACACAAAGGTGTTGTTCTGTGTAATCTCAGTAAGTCCTGACTTGGGGCAGGTGCTGGAGGTGTGGTGCTGTAGCATCAACCTAAGGTAAGTGCCTGGTGGGGTCATATATGACCCCCTGATACCAATTACAGGTGCCTGTCATTTTCCGTATTTTATGATTGAGCTCATGAAAATTGTTGATTTTATAATTTTTAGGATCTCTACGTTCCAAAACAAGAAGAGAATTTTTTGTTATGCTAGTGAGTCTTAGTTTGATTTTATTGTCGTTTTCGAAACCTAAGAAAACCTATCAGAATTTTGTAAATGTCTTAAGAAAATTTTCTTATATTTTGATAATTATTGTTACACAAATAAATATTATGTTAGTAACTTTTGAAAGGTGCTTTAGATCATCTAACAACATAATTAAACCTTAAAAACAAATATCTTAAATAATTAAAGGTTTTTTGTTTCATGGAGCTGGGGTGACCCCATGAACTGATATCCATCAGTTAAACTGATGATACCAGTTAAGGGCTACTTGTGAGGAAACTGAGGCATAAAGCTAGGGAATGGCCAGTCCCACATGCATGCTCTTTGGGGCTAAGCTATTTTGCCTGTCTGGACAAATAAGAGGTGTTGGTCCTTTTAGCGATGTTCTTACTGTAAATAGAGCAGAGGCTTTGGAGACAGGATAGGGTTCATATCCCTGCTTCATCGGTGACAAACTGGTGACCTTGAAAAAGTGATTCCATCTCTCTGGGCTTCAGTGTAGGAGCATCGTATCCACCACAGGTCAGCAGTGTTGAGGTGAGGGTCAAATGGGTTCAGATTTGAGGGACTGAGATGTAGCTCAGTGGAAGAGTGGGCACTTTGAGGGCACAAGGTCCTGAATTCCATCCGCAGACTGAAAAAGAGTTCAGATTCATAAAGGGCTTATAGTGGTACACAGAGAATGTTAGACGTGGTTTTCTTTCTTTTTCCTTTTTTTTTTTTTTTTTTTTACTTTTTGAGACAGGGTCTCACTAGGTTACGCAGACTGCCTCTGGTCTTGAACTTGCGATCCTCCTGCCTCCACCTCCCGAGTCACCAGGATTACAGGTGTGCGCCACCATGCCCAGCTGTGTTTTTCTTTCTTAAGCTAATATACAGCGTGCTTCATCATCACTGTATACCTAGATTGGTCCATATGGATTTTCACCCGTATGACCATCCTCCAAATCAAGACATGGCCTTTTTTCCAGCCCCCAAGAAGATTCCTCAAGGGGTGACCAGTCTTCTGATTTCTCTCGTGGGCGATTGCTTTTGCCTGGGGTGGGACATCATATAAATGGGATCTCACAGTGTCATAACTTTTTTTTCTGGCAGTGCTGGGGATGGAACCCAGGGCCTTGCCCATGCTAGAAGAGCACTCTACCACCAAGCTACCCCACCAGCCCTTAGGTTTTCAAGACAGGATCTTACCGTGTAGCTCAGGTTGGCCTCAAACCCATGATCCTCCTGCCTCAGCTCCAACCATGCCCAACAAGTATGGTAATTTTATTTGTTATCATTATTATTGTCAGCACGCTATTGATCGTCACTATTATCGGTGCTGACTACCTGCCTCAGCCTCCCGAGGGCTGCCACAACAGCTGTGCGCCATCATACTAGCTGTGTAACTCCAGTTAATCTGTTTTGCTTTGTTTTGTTTTGACTTTTTTTTTGTCATTGCTTGAGTTCCTTTTTTTGTTTTTGTGGTGCTGGGGTATCCAATGCAGGGCCTTATCAGAATGTGGTGGTGCACACCTCTAATTCTAGTGCTCAGGAGGCTGAGGCAGGAGGATCCTGAGTTTGAGGCCAGCCCGGGCTACATAGCAAGGACCTGTCTGAAGCAAACAGCTGAACAAACAACAACAAAAATTCGAGGCTACGCAAACCATTGAGCCACACTGCAATCCATACATTCAATCTTTTTTTTTTTTTTTTTTTTCTGGTACTGGGGGTTGAACCCAGGGCCTCACGCCTGCATGCTCTGCAAGTGCTGGACCACTGAGCTGCACCCCGAGCCCACTTTTTTTTTTTTTAGTTTTTGAGACTGGGTCTCGCCAAGGTATGCAGACTGCCTCTGGTCTCAAACTTGCAATCCTCCTGCCTCCGCCTCCCCAGCCGCTAGGATTACAGGCGTGCGCCACCACGCCTGGCCATACATTCAATCTTTAAATAACCCCGTGAAGCACTTGCTCTTGTAAGCCCCCATCTTCCAGGAGGGGAAACTGAGGCTCAGAGAGGGAAAAGAGCATTGACCGTTGTGGCTTTTGTGCAAACAGTAACAGAGCGACATTGGGAAGCTCTATGGCTTCCTCCGTTTGAAAATCCAGAGGCCCATCGTGTTGTCCTGTCATAAAACCGCAGTGCGCAAGCGCGCACACACACGCACGTGGGCGCGGACACGCACGTCCTGGCAAAGCTGTGCAGTCATAGCAAGACCACAATCGAGAGGGGTGTGACTGCAGCTCGGGGTTGCATGCTCATCCTGTCCCCCCCAACCTTCTCTTCCCAGGCTGTGCTGTCAGATGACGGAGTGGATGTCCAGCTGGGACAACCGGACCCCCCAGAGGAGCCCCTCACTTTGCAAGCGTCTGTGCCCCCTCACCATCTCCGGCTGGGCAAACTCCGTCCTCACACCGCTTATCACATCCGAGTGTCTTGCACCAGCAGCCAGGGCCCCTCACCCTGGACCCACTGGCTTCCTGTGGAGACACTGGAGGGAGGTGAGCAGGGCTGGGGAGCCGGGCGTGGTGGCACATGTCTGTCATCTCAGCAACTCAGGAGGCAGAGGCAGGAGGATTGCAGGTTCAAGGACAGAGGCAGCTTGCATAATTGAATGAGACTGTCTCAGGGTTAAAAAAAAGTAAGAAAGGGGGCTCGGGGTGCAGGTCTGCAGTAGAGCATTTGCAAAGTATGTGCAAGGCCCTGGGTTCAACCTCCCAGGACCACAAGAGAAAAAAAGAAGGGCTGGTGACAGAGAGGTCACCACTGCTTCACTGGAGCCTTGCTTGTATCGCTGCCACCTCCAGCGTCTCCTCTCACCCCTTTTCCCCACATCTGCCCGCTGACATTACTCCCAGCTCTCTCCCCATGCTTCCGCTCATGGGAGGCTTGCATGAGTTGCCCACACACGTCCCCTTTGCACCCTGCCCCCATCTTCTGGGAACAGGAGAGGGGGTCAGGAAGAGGTGGGGGTACCAGCTTCCCCTCTTCCCTGTCCTCTAGTGCCCCTGGGTCCCCCTGAGAACGTCAGCGCCATGCGGAATGGGAGCCAGGCCGTTGTGCATTGGCAGGAGCCAAGGGTGCCCCTGCAGGGCACTCTGTTAGGGTACCGGCTGGCATATCGAGGCCAAGACACCCCTGAGGTGGGTGCACTAATGGGATTGGGGTGGAATGGTTGGGAGAGGAGGGAGATGGGGAGAAGAAGGTGAGGTAGGCATGGACAGTTGTGACGGTTGGGTACTAGACAACTGTATCTCGCCTAGTAGAGTACATTCTGGGGAGTTTCAGGGGATACATGGGTCAGGGAATGAATGGCTGTTTAGGAGCCATTACAAAAGCATTTCATTCGATTTATATTCTGACCCTAATGATTTTATAGCAGGTATTTGTATAGCATCTTGAGAGAGAGGTGCTTTTTCATAATTTGCACAGTTTCTCTCTGGCTGCCTTTGTCCCATGAGGAAAAAGGAGAGAGGGGAGACACCCTGCGGTGGAGAGATGGGATGGGAAGTTAGAAGGAGTTGGAGAGATGAAGGTGAAAGTTGGGAATTCAGTGATTGAGTGGTACCGTGTACCAAGCACCGTGCTAAGGAACCGGGCGCCTGGCAGGGCCCGAGGCACAGTCGCTGCCCTGGTGCAGCTGATGTGGGAGAGAGGGTGGGGAGAGAGAAATGAAGATGGAGGAGAGGGAGGAAGGGGCAGGAGTGGGGAGCAGGGGATGAAGAGGGGGCACGGAGGAAGGGATGGGGAATTGAGGCAGAGGGGGAAAGCTTAGGAGTCGGGGACCTGGGGTCCCACCCTGATGGCACCTCTGGAACTCGTAGGTGCTCATGGACATAGGGCTCAAGCAAGAGGTGACCCTGGAACTGCGGGGGGACGAGCCTGTGCCTAACCTGACGGTGTCTGTGGCAGCCTACACGGCTGCAGGGGAGGGGCCCTGGAGCCTCCCTGTCCCCCTGGAGCCCTGGCGCCCAGGTAACTCCCCAACCATCCTCCAGCCCCCTTCTACCCACCCGTGAGGACCTCGCCTCTTCCTGGAACCCCTGACTTGCTCCCTGTGCCTGTGAGCGTCAGGTCCGACTGTCCCTACCTGGAGCCTCCCAGACCCGCCTTGCTCGCTCGCGTGTCACGCCAGTCTTGCTGTGTCTGAGCACGTCTCCCCTCTGTCCTTTCTCCTCACAGGGCAAGGACACCAAATCTACCAGCTGGGTAAGGGCTTCTGCACCCCCTTGGCCTCCCTCCCCTCAACATCCAGTGACGGCCCATCACCACACACGTTCTCTTTGCCCCTCCCCGTCATGTTTCTAAAACTCATCACTCTATGCCTCTCCTTCTGGTGGGGTTCTTGAGGGAGGCGCCTGTCACGTTAGAGGCGCTCAGTGAATGGCGGATGGGTGGATGGATGGACAGATGAGTACGGGGGCTGGTGAGTTGGTGTATGGATCGATGAGTTAATGCATGGACAAGACTATGGATGGATGGGTGGATGAGTGAGTGAATAAATGGACAGGTGGATGGATGGGTGGATGGATGCATCGATGGATGGGTGGATGAAAAGAAGGAAGGCAGGCTGATGGAAGGATGGATGGGTGGATGGATGGAAGGAATCATCAGTGGGTGGATGTATGATGGATGGATGGAAAGAAGGGAGGGAGGGAGGAAGAGGTAGGAAGGAAGGAAGATGGAAGGATGGATGCATGAAAATATGGATAGATGGAAGGGTGGATGAACAGACAGATGACTGGAGAATCCTCCTCAGATCCATTCCACAGATACTTCTCCAATAATCCTCAGACATTTCTCCTACACCCATTGTACTTGCAGGCAGTTTCCCCACTTGTAACTCAACCCACTACCTTTAAATGCTCCCCACCTGCTGTCCAGTGCTTCCCTTTCCGGCCTCGGCACCCTTTCTGCCCTCATCCCACGCTCCTTCCTCCTATGTCCGGTTATAATCCTTGCTTCCTCACCCTGCCTCCTCCACCGGCCTCTAGGGCACACTCACACGCTCTGCAGCCCTTGGAGACGCTCACCACGCATGACACATTGCAAACCCCGAAAAGCTTTCAGTCCACAGCGATCCCACACCCCACAATGGTGCTTGTCCGCTCTCACCAATCCTGCGCCACCCCACCGTCTGCACACACACACTCAACTCCCTGTACACTCACCGCACGACCATACCCCAGCCTTTCCACCCTCCATGCCAGTCCTTCCCCTTTGCACACCTTAGCCACACTCTTCCCCTGCCCTTCTCACATTTTCTGTGCGTTCACACACACTTCCCTCGCACTGAAGTTATAGGCTTAAAAGCCGTTGCTCATCCTTTTACTTAAAATCCGTAGATACTCCTCACTCCTCACGTGCCCCAGACTCCTACAATACCATCCCACACCGTGTACACCTAATGTATCCCTTTCCATGTTCATTTCACACCTTCTGAAAAGCCTTTCGGAGCCAGGTGTGGTGGCGCACGCCTGTAATCCCAGTGACTCAGGAGGCAGAGGCAGGGGGAATCAAAAGTGCAAGGCCAGAGGCAGCCTCTGTAACTTACCAAAACTCTGTGTCAAGATAAAAAATAAAAGAGAAAGGTGGATTGGGGGTGCAGCTCAGTGTTAGAGTGCTTGCCAAGTATGTGCAAGGCCCTAGATTCAGCTTCTCAGTATGAAAGAAAGAGAAAGAAAGAAAGAGAGAGAGAGAAGAGAAGAGGAGGAAAGGGAAGGGAGAGAAAGAAAGAGAAAAAGAAAGAAAGAGAGAGAAAAAGAGAAAAGGGAGGGAGGGAGAGAAGGAAGGAAAAGAAAAGAAAGGAAGGAAGGCGTAGAAAGAAAAGACAAGGAAAGGAAAGGGAGGAAGGAAGTAGAAAGAAAGGAAAGGAAGAAAGGAAGAAAAAGAGAAAGAGAGAAAAGGAAAGAAAGAGAAAGAAAGAAAAAGGAAAGGAAAGGAAGAAAAGAAAGAGAAAAGGAAAGGAAAGAGAAAGCAAGAAAGAGAGAAAGAAAGAGGAAAGGGAGGAAGGGAAGGAAGGAAGGAAGGAAAGAAAGAAAAAAGGAAGGGGCAGGAAGAAAAGACAGAAGAAGGAAAGGAAGGAAGCAAGCAGAAGGAAAGGAAAGAAAGGAAGGAAGAAAAGAAAGAGAGAGAAAAGAAAAGAAAAGAGAGAAGGGAAGGAAGGAAAGAAGGAAGGGGCGGAAAGAAAGAAAAGAAAGAGAAAGGAAAGGAAAGGAAGCAAGCACGCTCTTGCACTCATTGACCATTCCTTGATATCCCTTAGTCCTTTGTCCCACGCCTCAGGATCCTTTCATCGAGTGGGGGACCCCCTTCAACACTGGAATTTATTTATAAAACCTCGTGGATTTATTTTTACACTTTCCAACTCCAGTCACCTTCAGAGTACTCTCAGTTTGACGCAATACGCATAGGGAGACTTTTTTCCTACTGCTCCAAACAGGTTTTGAACACATCGATTTTGACGCCTTCAGTGCTTTTGCCCTTGTTTTCTTTCGCCTTCTCCACATCAGCAAGCCTTTCCCTCTGAGGTCTTTTTTTCATTGGGGAAACAGAAAAGTCGCACAGGACAAGGTGGGGTGAATAGTGAGGAATGTCGCGCAGGTCCTGCCACTCTTGCTCGAACACTGCTGAGCGCTCAGCGCAGTGCGGGCAGCTGCGTTGTCCCCGTGGGAGAATCAGCCACCTGCTTGCAACAGCTCAGGACATTCCTTCTGCAGATCCTGATGCAATCTTCTCAAAACTTGCAGTTAGTAAAATCTTGGGTCATCAGTTTGACCCAAAGGAGTGAATCCCAAGGGTGCCGTCCCTCTCCCATCCAAGAAACAGATGATCATTGCCTCACATGCATTTCCAGGGTCTTGGGGGTCCCACCCCCATTCCTGTATTCACTGCATACGCCTTAGGCACCATGCTGTACTGCATGGAGCCTCTTTCGTACTCACCTGTTCTTCCACACCCAGGTGCACCCTCTTGCACAGTCACCACAGGTCACCACACACTCCTATGTGACTTCAGATTTCCCCACACTCCCCCCATGTCCAGCCCTCCTTCCTTAGACACTCATAATCCATTGCACACTCACCTGCCCTTCCCATTCCACCCACTGCCTACTCGCACGGACTTCTCAAAAATAGCCCCGATGCTCTCCACCTGCCCCTCCTCCCAGTGTCTCACACTTTCTACTTTAATGGATCCTCACATCCCACCCGTTGTGTGCCCTGCCCAGCCTGGCCCCGCTTCCTCACTGTGTGACAGTGTCCCTCCCTCCTCTTATCAAATACATCCACATCTTTGCTCACACCTCCTGCCTCCCACCTCCCCCCCACACATCAGCCCCTTGAATCCTAGAGAGCTGGAGCCAGGCCCTTAGCCATGACCTGTCCCCCATCCTCCCTGACAGTGAGTGACCCCCCAGCTCCTGACTTCTCGTGGCCCTGGTGGTATGTACTGCTAGCAGCAGTGGTGGCCTCTGCCTGTGGTCTCTTCTTGGCCCTCTTCCTTTTCCACCAGCGGAAGAAGGAGACCCGCTACGGGTGAGTTAGGACTCCAAGGGGGGAGGCGTCTGTGGAGCAGGATGGAGAGGCAGGGAGGCCAAGGAGGAGGCTGGTGTGGGAGGAGAGAGGGCCAAGAAGCGGAATGATGACAAGGAGGCCTGGAGAATGAATGGAAGGTGGAGGGGGCAGGTCAAGACCTCAGCAGGTGCTGGGTGGTGGTTGTTAGGTGCCATCAAGTTCTGTCCAACTCATGTTGTTGTTAGGTGCCATCGAGTTGGTATCCGACTCATAGCGATCCTCTGTACAACAGGGGAAATGCTATTGTCAGTGCTTCTGTGCTGTTCATAGGATTTTCATTGGCAGATTGACTTTTGGGAGGGGGTTGCCTGGTCCTTCTCCCAAGCCTACAGCTTCTGGTGTTCCCAGGCGGTCTCTCATCCAGGTACTAACCAGGCCCGACCCTGCTTAGCTTCCAAGATCTAACGGGATCGGATGCCACAGGGCTACAGCTGCAAGCTTCCAACTCATAGTGGCCCTCAAAGGCTTTCCAATGGCTGATTATTTCAGGAATGGATTGCCACATCCTTCTCCCATTTTTGCAGTGCTGGGGATTGAAGCTGGGTCCTCAGAAAGTGCAGAGCAGCTTTCTACCAACTGAGCAATCCCTAGCACTACAAAAAAAAAAAAAAAAACAAAAACAGGAGAAGGATGAGGCAGCCCATTCCTGAAACAATCAGCCATTGAAAAAAACACAAGTGTGGGAAAAGAGATAAAGCCTTTGGGTGTGGGATTGTGCTTGCTTTCCTTTCACCTCCTCTCCCCATGGAAAGGGGGGGTTCTAACAGTCCTGCCTTGTCCTCACCTTCTCCCCACCCCACCAGGGAGGTGTTTGAGCCAACAGTGGAAAGAGGTGAACTGGTGGTCAGGTACCGCGTCCGCAAGTCCTACAGCCGCCGCACCACTGAAGCCATCTGTGAGTGACTCCTATGCCTTGTTGCATTGGTCTGGGGCTAAAATGTGTAGAGATTTGGGCCTGCTGGGCTTCTGCACGTGCATGACAAAATTTTCTGAAGGCCTTAGAGTACTAAAATGTTAAAATCACAGACACTAGAAACAATGAAATTGTGGAACTAGGCCTTTAGGATTTTTGAATAATAGAATCATTTTGATGCTGTGTTTTGTTTTGTTTTTTGAGACAGGGTCTCACTGTTTCGCCCAGGTTGGCCCTCAGGCTCACGATCTTCTTGCCTCAGCCTCCTGAGTGCTGGGATTACAGGTGTGCACCACCACATCTGGCTAGATAATAGACTTGTAGACACAGTAAGTTTTCGGAACGCCAAACCTCAGAGCCATAGGATCTTGGAAAAATATAACAATGATGATGACAATGATGTAGATGGTGGCAATGAAGCCAGTTGTGGTGATGCATGCCTGAAATCTCAGCACTCAGG
This sequence comes from Pedetes capensis, assembly GCA_007922755.1. Taxonomy (NCBI): domain Eukaryota; kingdom Metazoa; phylum Chordata; class Mammalia; order Rodentia; family Pedetidae; genus Pedetes; species Pedetes capensis. Next base: position 23,489 of record VMDO01006529.1, read on the forward strand.
AGGCTGAAGTAGGAGGATCATGAGTTCAGGTCCAGCCTCATCTACCTCGCAAGTTCCAGGCCAGCCTGGGCAACATAGTAAAATCCTGTCTCAAAAAAAAAAAAAAATGATGGTGATAGAGATAGTGACATTGAGATGATGATGATGATAGTGATGATGGTGATGGACAGCCCTTCCTGTGTGACAGGCACTATTCTAAGTATTTTACATATATTGCTTCATTTGATCCTCACAGCAACCCAGGGACACAGGTACTCGTTATCATTCCCATATTGCAGATGAAGGTTGAGTAACTTGCTCAAGATCACACAGTTTATAAGCTGGATATTGTTGTTGTTGTTAGGTTCCACTGGGTCATGTCCGACTCGTAGTCACACTCAATGGCTGATTGTTTCAGGATTGCTTTGGGAGTGGGCTGCCACATCCTTCTCCCATGTTTGCAGTGCTGGTGATCGAACACGGGTCCTCAGAGAATGTGGAGCAGCGCTCTACCAGCTCAGCTAAATCCCAGCCCCTTAAGTTAGATAGCTGGGATTTAAACCCTGGTGGTTTCACAGGGAAGTCTTTACACCTTGCACAAGCTAGGCAAGCACTCCACCACTGAGTTACCTCCCCAGCCCTTGGGGTTTTTTGTTTTGTTGTGTTTTGTTTTGTCTGCAGTACTTGAACCCAGGGAACTGCACATGCTCTTCCATGGAGCTGCATCTCCAGCCTCCTTTTTATTTATTATTTTTTTTTATTTTTTATTTTTTTGCGGTACTGGGGGTTAAACCCAGGGCCGCACGCTTGCATGCTTTGCAAGTGTTGGACCACTGAGCTGCATCCCCAATCCATTTTTTTTTTTTTAACTTTTTGAGACAGGGTCTTGCTAAGTTACACAGACTGCCTCTGGTCTTGAACTTGTGATCCTCCTGCCTCCGCCTTCTGAGCTGCTAGGATTACAGGCATGCACCACCGCACCCAGCTTATTTTTTATTTTGAGACAGGTTCTCACTAAGTTACATAGGCTTCCCCTGGCCTTGGACTTGCAATCCTCCTGCTTTAGCCTCCCAAGTCGCTGGTGTCACAGGCTTGCACCTTGGCACCCAGCTTCCAGTCCTTAGTTTTTTTGTTTTTTGTGGGTTTTTTGTTTGTTTGTTTGTTTTGTTTTGTTTGAGACAAGTTCTCACTCAGTAGCCCAGGCTGGCCTGAAACTCACAATCCTCCTGCCTTAACCTCTCAAATGTTGGGATTATAGGCATTTGCCACCACACCCACCCTGCAGTGTATACTCCTAATTGCCACACCTTACTGCCTCTTGGACTTCTAGATGTTAGATACAATTAATCTCTGCCTGAAAAATTATACACTCGATATGTAGACCCTAGTAGCTTTGAAATGATAGACTATAAGATTGTAGAATTGTGAAAGGTCTCAGCTAAGGAGGCATCTCACGAGGCCGCCCAGTCAAATCTCCTCATCTTTCTAGTTGGGGAAAGTGAAATTCAGAAAGAAAAGGGACAGAGCTGGGTCTGGACCTAGCACACAGCAAGAAGGCTGCCAGGGTCCCCAGGGGATGTTTGGAAAGCACTGGGAAAGACATTTACTTAAGAGGTGAAGGAAGAAGCAGCAAGAAGGTCAAAGTAATTTAATGGAATCGTACAGCAGCAATCCCTGAAGTGTGAGCATGGTCCTCTGGGGTCCCCAAGACCTTAGCAGGGGGTCCATGAGGTCACAATTGTTTTAATAATAATACCAAGGCCTTACTTGTCCTTTTGTACTCTGACTCTCTCGAGAGCTTTCAAAGGAGTTTTCCTGAGGCTCCCTGGCCTGTGATAATGTCATCAGTAGTTGATAGAGCACATGCCTGTGGATTCTTGTGTTTTAAAAAGCTATTGCCTGGATATTGTGGTGCATGCCTGTCATCCCAAAGACTCAGGAGGCTGAGGCAGGAGGATCGTGAGTCCGAGGCCAGAGGCAGCCTGTGGGGAGTATTTTGAGGGGGATTAATGGCAATGTGTTGTCTACTGTGATATATTTTTTAAATTTAAATATTCAGTGCATTTTTAATCAGACCTCCTATTGATAGGATACTTGTGGAATTGTATGCAATGTGTAATGGTCAAATCAGGGTAATTAGCATTTCCATCTTCTTACATATTTGTCATTTCTTTGTGTTGAGAAAATTTGAACTCCTTTCTGAAAGAAATATTTTGAAGAACTGATAATCCAAGGTGCTGCTGCTCAGTCATGGCACTCTCTGGAGCACATGGTGGCCAAGATTTTTTCTTTTCTTTCAGTACTAGGGGGTTGAACTCTGGGTCTCACACATGCTAGGCAAGTGCTCCACCGTTGAGCTATACCCCCAACCCCTTTTCCATTTTTTATTTTGCCATGCGCTCTGTCCTCAAACTCATGATCCTCCTACCTCAGCCTCCAGAGTTGCTAGGATAATCATCGTGTGCCATCATGCCCAGCAGTGTGACCAGGCTTTAATTCTGTAGTCGCTGCTGTGTGGGAAGTTTTGGGGGGTCCAAAGGAGGAGCTGGGGTGGTGTGAGGTGCTCAGGGACAGCTAATTTTGAACCAATATAGAAGTAGTCCAGTGTCTCAACAATGGGTATATCCCTCCTGGCAATTGCCACCTGAATGCCAACCCTGCTCCATGGCTCCATCCACCCTCCCTGCAGTGAACAGCCTGGGCATCAGCGAAGAGCTGAAGGAGAAGTTACGAGATGTGATGGTGGATCGGCATAAGGTGGCTCTGGGGAAGACCTTGGGAGAAGGTGAGTCTCACACACACACACACACACACACACACACACACACACGATCCTGAACCCTGAGGTCCCTCCCCCGCTGACACTCACGGGGCTACAGGAAACACATCCCCCAAGGGCCCCCCTGAGCCCAATGTCTCCTTCCCAGGTGAGTTCGGAGCCGTGATGGAGGGCCAGCTCCACCAGGATGACTCCATCCTCAAGGTGGCTGTGAAGACGATGAAGAGTGAGTCTGTGCATGCGCGTGCACACATGTGGGACACCCCCAGCCCTAGCCCCAGGTCCCTTCCTTATGCCCAGGTAGGCAGGAGAGCAGAAAATGTAGTAGCAAATTAGCCATCATGTAGTTTCTCCAGCTGAGAAACAGAGCCCATGCCAGGTACTTCAGTAAGAGGAATTGAAGATGGGGACATTACTAGTCCCAAGTAGCATTACAAGCATGTGCCACCACGCCCAGTGCAGGTTATATTCTTGATCTGGCTTTGAATCCCAGCCATACAATCTTGGGCAAGTCACTTTGCCTGTAAGAGCCACAGTGTCCAAAGCCATAAAATAGGATAATTATCATCACGTGGGTGCCCGGAGCTGTTGGAAAAGTGCCAAGAAGCAACCATTGTGGTGGTGAACACATGGCCCCTGGAGCCACACTGCCTGGGTTTGAACTCAGTTCTACTCACAAGCTATGTGTGCCTTAGTTTCCTCGTATTTATTTATTTGTTTGTTTATTTATTTTTAAGACAGAGTTTTGCTGTGTAACCTAGGCTGGCCTGGAACTTACGATCCTCCTCTGTCAGTCTCCTAACTGCTGGGGTTATAGAAGTTTCCCACCTGACTAGTCCGTTTTAAAGATGAGGAGGAGTCACGCATGGTAGCACACACCTGTAATCTCAGTCACTCAGGAGGCAGAGGCAGGAGGATCACAAGTTCAAGGTCAGAGGCAGCCTGCATAGCCTAATGAGACCCGGTCACAAGATTAAAAAATAAAAAATGGGCTGGCGGTACAGTTCAATGATAGAGTGCTTACAAAGTATGCACAAGGCCAGGGGGTCAGCCCTCCAGTACCCCAGAAAGGAAAAGAAGATGAGGAGGGTAGGCATGGAGGCATATGCCTGTAATCCTAGGACTTGGAAGGCCGAGGCAGGAGGGTGCAAGTTCCAAGGCACCCTAAGCTACATAGTGAGACCCGCTCTCAAAAAACCAAGGCTGGCTGGCTGCAATGGCACAGGCCTGTCATTCCAGCAACTCAGGAGGTAGAGGAAAGAGGATCACATGTTCAAGGTCAGAGGCAGCCTGTGTAACTTATTTAGCGAGACCCTGTCTCAAGATAAAAAATAAAGAATGGTCTGGAGATGCAGCCAAGGGGTAGAGCACTCGTAAAGCATGTGTGAGGCTTGGGGTTCAAACCCCCAGAACCACAAACAACAACAACAACAACAACAAAATAATAACACCAAGGATTGGGGATGTAGCTCAGTGGTAGAGCACTTGCCTTGCATCATGTGAAAGGGCCTGGGTTCCCTGAGTGACATGCACACGCACGCACACACACACACACACACACACACACACACACACACACACACCCCTACACACACAGACACAAAAGGATAAATAATAATAGAAACACCTGTGAAGGTGAAATGAATTAATACAAATGAAGTGCTGACTATGGCCTAGTGCTTCCTCATGGTGTTTGATGAAGATGAGATGGGGAGACAATGGTAGACAGTTGAGGAGGGAGGGAGTCCTCGGTCGCCTCCCTCCTCACCCACATCTTTCTCTCCCGCAAGTTGCCATCTGCACCCGGTCGGAGCTGGAGGACTTCCTGAGTGAGGCAGTCTGCATGAGGGAATTTGACCACCCCAATGTCATGAGGCTCATCGGTGAGGGCGAGGGCGGGCCACGTTCCCATCCAACCCACCAGAGGGGAGACCCCTCCCTCTGCGCTGCAAAGATCAAACTTCCAGCCTCCCTGCTCCCCCTCCTCTTCTCTCCCAGCTTGGAATGTGACCTCTGACCAGTCCCAGAAATAGCTGAGGTCCCCAGGAGGGCTCCGGAAACATCCCTGGGAAATGGCGTCTCTTGGGCTCCTCCTTGTCCCCCACCCCGCCCCCAAACAATGTGAAGGCTAGATGTGAGGGGAGGGGAGAAAGGGAAGCTACATCTGGCTGGGAGTGGGGCTTGAGTTCCCTTCTGCCCAGTTGGAGTGACTTGGCTGCCTGGGGGCGACTCAGGCGTCTGTTTCCAGGGTTCAGAACGAGAGGGCTTCCCAGAACCTGTGGTCATCTTACCCTTCATGAAACATGGAGACCTACACAGCTTCCTCCTCTATTCCAGGCTCGGGGACCAGCCAGTGGTGAGGGGCATTTAATCATCAAGTCCGCAAGTATAAGAAGGAAGATCATTGTGACCTTGACCTTGCTGTCATGGAGCCTGGCTTCCAGCAGGAGGACCAGGCAATAAACAAGCTAGCAAATACACAGCAAGATAATCCAAGTGTTAGCAAGGAAATGCAGAGGGACAAATGATAAAGAGGCCGAGGAATGAATTTGGGTGGACAGGGGAGGCCTCACTGAGGAGGTGGCCTTGAAGGAGGAGCTGGCTGCGAGGATGTTGGGAGATCCGGGCAGGAAGCGATCCCAACCAAAGGCAGAGCGTGGCCAAAGGCTGGGAGATAGGAATCAGCCTCGCTCGTCTGAAGACCAGAGAGGAGGCTCCTGGCTGGAGTGCATGTCAAGGGCAAACACAGTATGCAATCAAGCCAGAGAGGAAGCAGGAACAGATTATGCAGGGTGATGGAGGCTATGCAAAGGGGTTGGATTTAGTTTCCAAAGCCACAGGAAAACATGGCAGGCAAAGCTAGGCATATACAGGAAGGGAAGGAGGAATAAGGAAAGATAGATCCCAGGGAACTTGTTGATCTCTGTTTCCCTGTGCCTTGGCCCCCAGTTCCTGCCCACTCAGATGCTGGTGAAGTTCATGGCAGACATTGCCAGTGGCATGGAATACCTGAGCACCAAGAGGTTCATACACCGGGACCTGGCTGCCAGAAACTGCATGTGAGTGTCAAGCCTTTTGGGAGCCCCTGTGTCCTCAGGGAGCTCCCTTTCTCCTTCCCAGGATGAAAGGGAGCTGGACCCTTCAGGGAAGGTCAGACCTCAGGCATGGGATAGAAAAGCCAGCAAGGGGGTCCAGGTAGGCTTTCTGGAGAGGGGACCCTGATTCGAGATCTTGAAGGACTATTTGGATGTGGAGAGAGAAGAGACAGGATGCAGGGAATAACTTAGTGCACTGCATGAGGGGCAGAGGGGACTCAAGGGATGGTGACATGTAAGCCTCATTTCTGTCCCCTCCATGATGAATGTCTTGCCTGGGGTTCCCCTTGGAGAGGGACTACTTTGGAGAAGAAGTCTCCAGAAGTGCATGAGCAGAAAACAGGCCAAAACCAGGGCTAAAGGGAGGGTCGGGGGTGGGGAGGATGGACCTTAGAATGTTCATCTCATGACCACCTCAGACTCAGACATCGCAGCTAGAGAAGCAGAGAATCTTCTAGAAGGGGTGTCAATGTTCACAACACTTGGGAGTATGGGAGTGGAAATCTCGTTCCCCCTCAACTTTTTATTTTGCAAAATTCCAATCCTAAAGAGGTTGACACTTGGTCTGGGGATGTAGCTCAGTGGTAGAGCACATGCCTGGTATGCACAGGGCCCTGAGTTCGATCCCCAGTACCAGAGGAAGAAAGAAGGAGGAGGAGGAGGAGGAAATTATTAACACTCAAGAAGCTGAGGATCATGAGTTCAAGGCTAACCTGTGATATATAGCAAGAACCTGTCTGGGGAACAACAACAACAAAAAAAAAAAGAAGTTTAAAGAATCGTACAATGAACCCCCATTGACATTATGCCACATTTCTGTCTTCCTGTGTCTCCCCCTAACCATTTGCAAGTGATTCACTGAAATGCTGCTTTTTCACCCCTAAATCCTAAGTAGGCAACTCCCAAGAATGAGTACTTTCTCTTACAGAATCACAATTCAATCATCACGCCTGAGAGTCACAACAACTCTATGACATACCCCAGTCCACAAATTCTCCCACTTGTCCTCCAAAATGTTTTAATGGCAAGTTTCCACCTCGGACCAGGTTCCCAAACTGCACTTTGTCATTTTGCTCCTTTTGTCTATTTTTAATCTAGAGTAGGCCCAGCCACTATCTTTTTAGATTTTTTTTATTTTTTTTATTTTTTTAGGTACTAGGAGGTTGAACCCAGGGCCTCAGTCATGCTTTGCAAGTGCTCTACCACTGCACCCCAGCCCTGTTTTTCTTTTCTATCTTGAGACAGGGTCCCACTAAATTACACAGGCTGCCTCTGGCCTTGACCTTGCTGCCTTCCAAGTCACTGGGATCACAGGAGTGTGCCACCTCACCCAGCCAGATTTGTATGGCACATTCTGTTGGACAAGCCAAGGCCAGCTGTGTTGCAGGATGTCCTGTGTCTGTTTGCTGTATCATATTCCATGATGTGAAGCTGGGATTTAGCTCAGTGGATAGAGTGGTGCTCCACACTCTCTGAGGACCGGAGTTCAATCCCCAGCACTGCAAAAATGGGAAAAGGACATGGCAATCCACTCCTGAAGCAATCTCGAAACAATCAGCCATTGAAAACCCTATGTGGGTCATTATGAGTTGGACCCAACTCTATGGCACCTAACAACAATAACAATTCCATGGTGTAGATGCCTTTGCATGTTCTGTTTCTTAATCTGGGTGCTAGATTTGTGGAAGTTTAATGAGCTCTTAACTTATGGTATGGACACCTTTCTTTTTTTTTTTTTTGCAGTCCTTGGGGTTGAACCCAGGGCCTCACGCCTGCATGCTTTGCGAGTGCTGGGCCACTGAGCTGTACCCTCAGCCCTTTTTTTTTTTTTTTTTTTTTCTACTTTTTAAGTCAGGGTCTTGCTAAGTTACACAGACTGCCTCTGGTCTCGAACTTGCAATCCTCCTGCCTCCGCCTCCCAAGCAGCTGGGATTACAGGCGTGCGCCACCGCACCCGGCTTTCTTTCTGTTTTTTTTTAAGGCATGTCTCTGTATGTATCATATCTTCCAAGAAAACTTTTTCTTACCATGTAGCCCAGGCTGATCTTGAACTCACCATCCTCCTGCCTCAGCATCCTAAGTGCTGAGAGTATAGGCATGTGCCACCACGCCTGGACCCAGCAAACGTTCTAAAAATCAGGGAATTAAACTCACAGAGCCTAGGAAGGACCTTAAGATTTGGCAAAAAGCCAAAGCTGAGAAGGCTGTCAGGAGCCCTTTGTTCACGCTCCTTTTACAGAGGGAACAAGAAGTAAAGTAGTTCCCTCCGGGACTGGGACAAGGGGGCAGCGGACAGCTCCCCACCCCCAGGCAGTACAAGGGAGAGTAAGAGGCAGAGGCATGTCTGAGAACCAGGGAAGGCTTCCCGGTGGAGGTGACCCATGTTCTGACACCGTTCCTCTCCCCAATCTGGGCAGGCTGAATGAGAATATGTCCGTGTGTGTAGCGGACTTTGGGCTCTCCAAGAAGATTTATAACGGGGACTACTACCGCCAGGGACGCATTGCCAAGATGCCGGTCAAGTGGATTGCCATCGAGAGCCTGGCTGACCGAGTCTACACCAGCAAGAGTGATGTGGTATGTGGGGAGGCACAGCGGGGAGACAGGAGGTGGCCTGATCATCTCACACCACGCCTGGGCAGCTGCAGGAGCAGGGCTCCCAGGGACTCGGGGGTTTCCCTGCACAGGGATCTGTCCATATGACCTAAGTGCTTTTGGAGGCACAAAGGGCCTCTATGAACACTGGTGTGCACTTGCTAGGGGGCCTCAAGCGGGCATGATGGCAGTGTGGACAGTTTAAGTTAGGAGAACCAGCAAGAACCACACGTGCATGTGCCCGTACTGCTACAATGGGTATCGCCCTGGTGTGGAGGGTGGCATATAAGATCATGTGTCACTGGGTGTGGTGATGCACGCCTGTAATCCCAGGGATTATAGGCCTTGGGAGGCAGAGGCAGGAGGATCGCAGGTTCAAGGCCAGAGGCAGCCTGTGTAACCTAGTAAGAACCTGTCTCAAGACAAAAAATTAAAAAGTGATCTGAAGGTGTAGTCCAGTGGTAGAGCACTTGGAAAGTATGTGTGAGGCCCTAGGTTCAATTCCCAAGAATCATTAAAAATAAATCACGTGTCCATGAAGCATGTTAACGTGTGCACAGATGGGCCTCTCTGCGTATCCAACAAAAGTCACCCGTGTGTGTGGATCTGTCAAGGTATTTCTTATTCATTGAGAAACACTCCATATTCCAAGGTCCTTTTTAGGCTCTGTGAGTTTCATTCTCTGATTTTTTTTTTTTTTTTTTTTTTTTTTTTTTTTTTTTTTTTTTTTTTTTTTTTTTTTTTTTTTTTTTTTTTTTTTTTTTTTTTTTTTTTGTGGTACTAGGGGTTGAACCCAGGGCCTGGTGCTTGCATGCTCTGCAAGTGCTGGACCACTGAGCTGCACTCTCAGCCCATTTTTTACTTTTTGAGACAGGGTATTGCTAAGTTACCCAGACTGCCTCTGATCTCAAACTTGCGATCCTGCCTCTGCTTCCCAAACTGCTGGGATTACAGGCGTGCCACACCACACCCAGCTCCATTCTCTGATTTTTAAAACATTTTCTTGGGCAGGGCTTGGTAGCATATGCCTGTAATCCCAGCTCTTGGGAAGCTGAGGCAGGAGTATGGTGAGTTCAAGTCTAGCCTGGGCTGCACAGCAGAATAAAAAGGACAAAAACAAGTTTTCTCAAAGGATACCCATGATGCACCTGGTAGGGGGCTGGTGGTGAACACGTGTGTGTGTGTGTGTGTGTGTGTGTGTGTGCCACCACGCCCTGAACCTGTGTGTTGAGGTATGTCTTAGGGTAGGAGTTGTTGTTGTTGTTGTTAGGTGCCTTCAAGTCAGTATGCAACTCTCAGCGACGCTGCACACAACAGGCGAAACACTATTGTCAGTCCTTCTCTACTGTTCATAGGGTTTTCAATGGCTGAATGTTTTTTCGGAGTGGGTTGCTGGGTCCTTCTCCCAAGCCTACAGCACCTGGTATTCCCAGGAGGTCTCCCATCCAAGTACTAACCAGGCCTGACCCTGCTTAGCTTCCAAGATCTGATGGGATCAGATGCCACAGGGCTATGGCTGTAGGCTAGGGTAGGAGAGCTTCTACAATTTCCTCCTCTCTGCTCCTCACAGTGGTCCTTCGGGGTGACGATGTGGGAGATTGCCACGCGGGGCCAAACCCCCTATCCAGGCGTGGAGAACAGTGAGATTTATGACTATCTGCGCCAGGGAAATCGCCTGAAGCAGCCTGCAGACTGTCTGGATGGCCTGTGAGAACCCTTAAGACCCCTGCACTTCTACCCCAGACTCCACTCCAAACTCCTGAGCAACTGCATGTAACCCAGTATCTCTAGGACTTTCTAAACCCTATACAGAATTCCTCAGAATGTTGAGCAACCACTTGCCCCCTCACCAATGCTGCTGATAAGACCCCTCCTAGCTAGCCAAGGGAGTGGGAATTAGTGAAAGGTGCCCGTTTTGTCTTGTGTTTGCAGTGCAGCCAGATCAGCCCCATTCCTTCCCCAGCCAAGTATCCTTGGACTGCGAACAACTACACGTTACCTGTAAGCCCTGCCCATAGGGCCTTCCAGTCTGGGAGTCGTCTAATTCATCCCAGACTCCTGATGCCCCCTAATACTAAGGACCCTCTGCAAAACCCTCTTGTCTATCTTACTGACCTTCTCCAGACTCAGATCTCCTCCGAGCTGTTTGCAGGATCCCTTAGCATGTGCTTATCAACTTTTACAATATTGTGGTGTGTGGAGAAGGGCATGGCATTTAGCCAGGATTTTGAGGGGAAAGAGAGGGTGTTGTTTAGATCAGGAGACATCCTGGGATTAAGATACCCCAAGGCCCCTCTGAGTACTTTAAGAGCTGAGGGGTGTAAGAATAATAGCTAACGTTTTATAGAACTTACTTCATCCTTAACAGCCACAGGAAGTAGATAGGTATCACTATTATCCCAGTTTTTCAGATGAGAAAACTGAGGCCTACAGGAAGAGTGAATAACTTGCCAAAGGTAGCACAGCTGGTGTACTAGTTACATACCTTCCAAAAATCTAGTAGCATAAAACAACAAACTTCCATTTCCCACGCTTCTGAAGGTCAGAGTCTGTGCTTAGCACCTTAGCAGGGTGATTCTGGCTCAGGGACTCTGATAAGGTTATAAGACTGGAAGATCATTTTCAAGATAGTTCACAAGGCTAAAGCAGGAGGCCTCGGCTCATTGCTATGTGGATCCCTCCATAGTGCTGCTTGAGCTTTCTTACAACATGGAGATCCAAGAGAAACTGCAAGGAGGAAGCCACAATGCCTTTTATGATCCAGTCTCAGAAATCACATACACCATCAGAAGCAAGACACTAAGTCCTGTCCACACTCAAGAGAGGCCTTAGTCTCCATCTTTTGAAGGGAAGAATGTCAAAGAATTTATAGGTATATTTGTAAAAACACAGCTTGTAAGTGGCAGAGTCAACCTTTGATGCCAGAGTCTGTTCTAGAGGGTCACACTGGGAAGCATAGCTCTACCAAACCCTCACTAAAACACCACCCCAGGCCCACAGAGGGTTTCCATAATGCTTCCCAGCTCCTGAATCCCCTAAGATCCCTCTCCAAGACTTAAGAATTCCCAAATTCCCACAGATGTGCCCAAATTGCTAATGTTCCCTCCAGCCACATACCAAAGTATCCTACGATGTCCCCCAAACTCCCAGAATGCTACCCTTCTGAATCCCTGCTCAGTTTTCACTCTTCACTTTGCCACACTAGGTATGCCCTGATGTCCCAGTGTTGGGAGCTGAACCCTCGTGACCGCCCAAGTTTTGCAGAGCTGCGTGAACACCTGGAGAACACACTGAAGTCCCTGCCCGCTGCTCAGGAACCCGATGAAATCCTCTATGTCAATATGGATGAGGGTGGAGGTCACCTTGAACCCCCTGGAGCTGCTGGAGGAGCTGACCCCATAACCCAGCCAGACCCTAAGGATTCCTGTAGCTGCCTCACTGCGGCTGAGGTCCATCCTGCTGGACGCTATGTCCTTTGCCCTTCTACAGCTCCTGGCCCCATTCTGCCTGCTGACAGGGGTTCCCCAGCACCCCCAGGGCAGGAGGAAGGAGCCTGAGACAACCCTCCACCTGGGCCTCTCTCTCAGGACCCAAGCTAGGCACTGCCACTGGGGGAAAACTCACCCCCCCCCATTTTCCCAGGCCTCATTCCCAACTGCAGCAGTATCTTCCTACCCTTTCTATCACTATTCCAGGCAGATGTTTCCCTTTTTCTGTCCATAACAGCCCCATCCATAAAAGGAAGGGGATGGACTGCAATCTCTACGGGTCTTCCCAGGTCTGATGTTCCAAGATTCTAGATTCTAAGGATTGAGGAGTCTAGATTCAAAGGTTCTAGTTCTCAAAGATGCTGAGTCTTTAGTTCTAAGGACATGAAAATCCAAAGTCTCTAATTCTAAAGTGCTAAGGTTCTAAGACATGAAAGTTCTCAAGCCTGCTGCTCTAATGCTCTGAGATTCTGTGTCTTTAGATTTTCTACGTATAAAACTTTCTTGATAAAGCCCCAAGATTTTAGATTCTAAAGCTCTAAGATTCTAGTTCTAGGATCTAAGGCTCTGTAATTCTATATATTTTTCTCTAGAGTTCTGAGTCCTTAGGGTGTAAGATGCTAGATTTTACAATTTTTAAGATTCACTAATTCTAGACGTGGAGGTTCTAAGGCATACTGTTCTATAATTTGATGGTCTAAGGCTCTTTGAGTCTAATCTTTTGGCTTTCAGAATCTAGATCATAAAACTAAACTTTTTCTTTAAGTTCTAAGATCCTAATGAGAGTCAGTTATAGTCGCTGAGGCTTTATGATCATAGATTCTCTTATATGTGATCCTGGATCTAAAGGGTCTAAAAGTCTAGAATCTGCAACCAAATGCTCTAAGAGTCTAATGATGGCAGTTCTAAGGGCAAATGATCTAAGATGTGATATTCTAAAACTTTAGTCTAAGAACCTAAATTTTCTAAAGATTCTAGACCATATGCACCAAGATTCTAGATTTGTAAACTCTTTAAGATCTAACATTGGCCTGTTCTGTGTTTCAAGGCACCATTAGATTCTATTGGTCCATGACTCTGGATCCTAAGCATCTAAATTATAAGATGCTCATGGTTAGTTGTGACCAACTAGACACCAAAGTTTTAATCATTTCTAATGCTGGACACCTCTAGGTTTTGTGTGGCATTTTGCCTTTCTAGGATTATAGCTAAAGGTCTAAGAATACACATTTCTAAAAATCTTAATGATCTAGGTACCGTAGTTTAAGATTCAAATGTTCTAAGTCTCTAAGATTCTAAAGGTCCATAGGTCTAGAACATTAGGTACGATTTCGAGGTTTTAACCCTTTAGTATTCTTCTGTGTGCCCCTCACCTTCTTAGGAGTACACCAAAGAATACTTCTTAGCCACTTATACTTCTTCCTCCCCTCATGTGGGGGTTCCCCCCCTCAAGCCTGTACAATGCATTGAGGATGCCTCCTTTCCCCCAGGGAATGGACCATCTCGCTCCTTTTGGGCCATGCTGCGGCCTTGAGCCAATCTTTCATCCTGCCCCCACCCCACCCATGAACTGTTGACTCTGGTGTCTCCAGACGGGGTCAGGTCACATAAAATTTTGTTAATTACTATTCTGCCTCCTATTGCCTCCATTCAACTGGGATGTGGTCCCCCTCCCTGGCAATTTGGTTTCCCTGTTGTATAAAGAAGGTTCCCTTGTCCGGTGGTGCATGCCTGAAATCTCAGCAGTGAAGAGCCTGAGACTAGCCTGAACTACATAATGAGACTCTGTCTCAGGGGGGGAAAAAAGGGGAAAAAAGGGATGGGTGGGGTCTGGCAATTTCTCATTAGAGAGTATAGGCGTGAACATAACACATGGACAAAAAGACACAAAAACATGCAGGCTTTCAGAAAACCTTGGTGAGGAACAAGCGTGCATAGATGGATCGATTGATTGATATCTATACAGATGATGTTGTTGTTAGGTGCCATTGAGTCCAGTCAAACTCATAACGACCGTGTGTACAACAGAATGAAACACTCCCCAAAACTAAGCCAGGCCCAGCCCTATGTCAGTGTTTTTCTCATAGTTGTAGGGTTTTCAATGCCTGATTGTTTCTGACTTGTTTAGGGAGTAGGTTGCCAGGTCCTTCCACCACTTTTGTGGTGCTGGGGATGGAACCCATGGCCTCAGTGCAGAGCAGTGCTCTACCAACTGAGCTAAAACCCTGCCCATATATGGATGTGTGTATGTGTGTGTGCATCACAGGGTCATACACGCCAAAGTAACACACCATGTGCTTCAAAAATCTAGATTATTAAATTCTTAAGATTCTAATGTCCTGTTTGGTGTTTCAAGGCACCATTTGATTGTATTGGTCCATGGCTCTGGATCCCAAACACCTAAATTATAATAAGATGCTCACAAACAACAAAGTGTGACATACTTAGGCACATCTGGCCATAAATACAAAGACACAGAAATTCAGACACACAAGATCGCACATACACATTTACAAACACACACAGACTGGTACCCACCAAGAGTAGGAAGAAACTTGAGTTACAAGAGACACGGGAAAGTGACACACTCATTGCCATGGACAGTACAACAGGTCCTCACACACTAAAGCGCTCATGTTCCTATAGAAACAGACACAGAACACCCTGAACCACCGACCCACAAAGGGACTCCCGCCAAGACGAGCCCAGTGGGTCCCGGACGCGCTTGTCTGCACTTGCTCCAGGGTGTGTCCCCCTGCAGATGTAAGAACCCTGGGCAGCGCCCGGACGCCCCCCGGTGGCGGCTGCTGAGAACCGGGGACACAGTTCAATCCGGGCCACAAAGTTTTTGGAACAAATCGTTGCGGGGACCTGGGAGGAGAGAGGAAGTCCGACGTGGGCGAGGGGCGGGGTGTCTGGACTGGAACCTCCGGGCCCACGTGAGTGTCTGTCCCGCTGCTGAGTGGGTGCTGTGTGTCTCGGATGCTGTAGTGTACGCCTGGAGCGCAAATGTCCTGCCTATCTTTGTGGTGCGATGCTGCCTGACCGTGCAGACGCTCATGGGCACATCCACATGCAGTTTGGTGCTACTGTCCCGACTCGATACATCCGATCTGACTCGCGCCTGTTAGTTTATGGCGTGGTGTGTGCCTTTGTCTAAGTCGTGGCTGCTTGTGTCTCTCGTGGGCTTAAGCTAATGGCTGGGCAGGCAGTGGGTGTCTGCATTGTGTATTTCGGCGGTGTATCTAGCTGAAGTTTTGTCTTCTGAGTTAGAAGCGACAGGTGGTGCGATGTTAGACATTGTCATGTCTCTATGTGTTAGCACGAGGCGTAAGGACGGGTCCGTGTGTTTGAGATTGCCAGGATCGACGCCAAACAGCCAGATTTGCCACAACAGCAACGTAGAGGATTCGGGGTGGAAATCCGTGAACTCCTGGAGCTCTTTCCGGAGGGGAGGGCTCTATGGTCGCGTGTAGAGAGTCCGTCCACGTAAGGCAGAAACCATAGAGAAAGCCGGCTGCAAAGCTAGGATCGTGGGAAGAGCGCCCAGTGAGATGTACTATCAAAGGGAAAGGGGTGCGATTTACTGTACAACTTTTCTCTCGTGGTTAATCCAGCCCCGTTTTCAACCTTTCAGCACTCTCTGAAGTTAAAAAAGATTTTTTTGGTTTCCTTTAAAATAACTATGTTTCTAACAGATTATAACATACCTATTTCATCTATATTCCCTACACCTTCCTGTGCAACGCAATTTGTGAGGCAATCCTCTGAACAATGGCCAATCTGGTTTGCTTTTTCTAAAACGTTGGATCTAAACCGGCTTTTGTGAACTAAAACAGTAACTACGATTGGTGAACAGGTTATTTTGAAACCGCCCTAACGGCAAGGGGCGGGCTCTCCGTGAATTCATCTCTTTCCGGTTTCTTAAAGGCAACAGGAAGAAGGGATTTTGCCGACCCCCCACACCCCACCTCATTTGATTGGTCCTAGTGATTGGACTCCTCAAGGGGCGGGAGATCTAGACCAGTCCGAATGTATATTACAGAGACGCTTAGTTTGATGAAAGGACGACGCAGGAAAGACCGCGGGGCGTTCATTCTAAGATCTCATCACTAATTGGTTCCAATCGTTACACCTTTTTCCTCATTTGACTGTACAGCAGCTGGCGCGCGGAGGCTGCCCAATCAGTGCGCGCTCCGCCTCTTGCCTTTTCCCGCCCTCCTCTCGGGCCGCGGCTTCGACGTAGGCCAACGCTTCCTCTTCGGCCGCTCTGGGGGTCTCTTACTGCCTTTCTTTTGAAAGCCGCGTTCTGATTGGCTTAGTTTCCGGGCCCGCGCCGTTGTCTCTGCGTGCTGGCCAATTGGCACCCGTGTTGTATCGTCCGGTCACGGGCAGGGGGAGGTGGCGGCGGCGGCCATTTTGAGTCGCCGCCGCCATTGGAGTGCCCCCCCCTTTCCCCCTTTGCCTCCTGACAGGAAAGGTTTAAGGGGGACAGAGCCCTGGGAGGCCGGGCCGGGCTCGGGGGCCACCCCGGGGGCCCGGGCCATGGATGTGCGCCGTCTGAAGGTGAACGAACTTCGCGAGGAGCTGCAGCGCCGCGGCCTGGACACTCGCGGCCTCAAGGCCGAGCTTGCTGAGCGGCTGCAGGCGGCGCTGGAAGCGGAGGAACCCGACGAGCGGGAGCTCGAGGCAGACGACGAACCAGGGCGACCCGGGCACAACAACGAGGAGGTCGAGACCGAGGGGGGCTCCGAGCTGGAGGGGACCGCGCAGCCACCGCCGCCCGGGCTGCAGCCGCACCCGGAGCCCGGCGGCTACTCGGGGCCGGACGGACATTGTGAGAGTGCGCGGGGCGGGGGCCGGGGAGCCCGGAGTCTGGGCCGAGGACGGGCTGTGGGACTCGGGAGCCCGGCGCCAGAGGTCGGGGAGACGGCCTGAGGATCGGGGTGGGGGCGATCCCGGGACCTGCCGCCGAGAAGGGATCTGGGCACTTAGGGGCTCGGGACGGCCGGAGGGTGGATCCTTGGCGTTCAGTGCGGGGAAGATCCCGGGGTGGGGGCTCGGCGACCGGAAGCCGGTTTCCGGAGCCGGAGAAAGTCGCGGGGAGCTGCAGGCTTCCTTTTGAGGGTGGGGGGTCTGGGGAGGGTCTTGGAAGTGGTGATCGTAGGTTCGGAGCGGGGTGCTCTTGTGGCCGCGCGACCCCGCGGTGCGCATTGGCCCCGAGGAGCCGGAGGTCTGGGGTTGGGCAGAGTTTCGAGGGTGGAGGGTCGTTGCGTCTGCTTCGGGCTGGAGGAGTGGGGCTCCCACTGGTCGGTCCTGGATGGGTTGGTGAGGTGGAGACGCCGGTGTCCGCGGCCGGGGGAAGAGTCTGATGGACTGAGCGCTCTAGTGTTTTGGCCGGCGAACACATGGGGGACCAGCGTGTGATTGGATTAGCGCGGGGGGGCGGGGGGCGTCCCCACATTTTTCTCCCTAGCGCTCGGGAGGCCGACCTTGAGGCTGGCGCATCTTGGGCATTCAGTGCTGGGCGATCGGGGGATTTTTAGTTGCCTTCTGGAGGAGGCGGCACAGGGAACTTTGGAATCCTGACAGTGGCAGGGGAGGGAGGCATGTTTTCCTGGACAAAGGACCTGGGGTCTGGAGTCAGGAAGGCTTCTGGTGACAGACGCTTCCGTGGCCACTCCTGATAGGTCTTGTATTCACCGTGGGCAGTTTGGAGAACGGGGATAGCTGCGGGTAGAGACAGAAAACAAGTTGGTTGCGTTTGACGCGGATGAAATATGCGGAGGGCAAAGGATCCCTTGTCCAGTGGGAAAAGAATGTGTGGCTGGTCTAGCAAATGTCGGGGAGGGGAAGCAGGTAGGATGTGAAAAGAGAAAGAAAACCTGTTGAGTTCGCTTTGGGGGGGGGGCTCGGGATGGAACAGAGGAGGTATTTGGGGTGCTGAATGTCTCCAAGAGAGGGCCCCTGGGTCCCCAGAAGCAGTTACTTGTGTGCTCAGACGGGAACAGGCAACTTCTGCATCCGCCAGGAGATGTGGTAGTGGGGCTGTGGGAGTGCGAGGGGTTAGGGGAGATATCCCTGGAGGAGGCCCTGGAACTAGAAGGAGTGGATCTTTTGAGATAGGAAAGGGCAGCTTTCCAGCAGGCCTGGGAGTGGGATTAGAGGGGCTGGAGAGTAAGTACAAAAGACTGGTGTTGCTCTGAAAAGAGGGCACCCTGGAGCTTGGGACTCAGGCGATAAGGAAAGAAATGAGGTCACAGAAGAGACTTGGGATTCATGAGAGGTAGGCTCCCCTAGAGGAGACAACCTGAGTATAGTTTTGAGGTATAGAGGCCTATGGGCTGCCCAGAGCCCATGTCCTGGGAAGTCTTCCATGGCAGAGACCTGTGAATGTGGGAGGAGTGACTGGTGTGCCTGTGGAGAGCCAAGGGACCCCTGGCAGGAACCCCTGGGAAGGAGCAGCAAGGGGGCAGCTGTGACCTGCCTGTCCTCTGGGAGGGTCTCTGAGAGGAGAGCAGTTAGGTGCTTCAAAGCACGTAGGCAGACTTTATTTCAAATCTGGCTCCAAACTCCATGTTTTAAAGAGTGAAGAGGACTCCAGAATCTTAGCTTCCCTGGGCAAGGCTGCTTCTGTGGGTACAGGAGAGATGTTTGGGGAGAGAGGCATAAAAGTTTGTGAGAACACTACTTAGAGGCTAGAAAAAGCAGAATGGTTTGAAAGGCCCTAGGGTGTTCTGACTGAGGAAGTCCTCTCCCCCCCCCTCTCTGCCTCTCTCTGCCTCTCTTCCCTACCTTCTACAACAAAATTCGATGAGCCTCCTTCATGCCCTCCTCCAAGGCTTCCTTCAGCCTTTGTAAACAGACAGTGTAGCAAGCCACGTGACTTGTAGCTCTCCTCCCTTTGGGTTGTACCTGGTTTCTGCCCAGATGTATCTGTCCTCTGAGAAAGGATCCAATCAGTTAACAAGTGGCAAAATAGTCTCTCCTTCCCTGTGGCTCTGCCTCACTGCCTCCCGCACTGCCAGTAGCTGGGCTCTGGAGGCACCCAGCAGCAAGCTTGCCCTTGGGGCAGAGCCTGCACGCACCCCTCCTGAGCTTCTAAAGTGCTATCTGGTTGGCTTGCTAGTTTCTCCTTGAGGAAGCATCTGGTTTTGTACTGTTTTAGTCCTACTTCTAAGCTTTTACATGCCTTATCCCAACCTGAGGAATGTTCTCTGTTCTCATCACTGAGTCATGGCCTATCTGTCCTTTGAATTGAGGCTTATCTGCTTGATTCTAGTTTCCTTTCTCAGCTCCTGGTACTTCATTGCCCTCAACACAATCAAAATTAGAAATTCTTCTATGTATCTGCTTAATTTGTGTCTATCTCCCTAAACTGAAGGCTTTAGTAAGGCAGGCTTATCCTCAGCTGTAGCCCGAGGTCTGTTGTGTAGCATGCCCTCCTTGAACAATTAATATTGCCATTCTTACCATTCTTCTGGACCCACAAGACACCTCCCCAATCCTTCTAACCTAAGCCATTTCGAGACCCTTTCTAATGAACCCGAAAGCCATTGTTATGATTCTGCCTCATTTGCCTCAAGCTGAGATGAGTGCCCCTTACCTTTGCAGCTCTTACAGGGTGAAAGAGCTTGGGTTTTGTTTTGTTTGTTTCTTTTTGGGGGTTGAGGTTTTTCCTGTTTTATTTTTTATTATTAGTTTTTTTAGTGTACAACTTAATGGGTTTCATTATGACCTTTCCCTACATGCATATCATGCAGGTGGAAGAGGGAATTGTCTGTCCAAGTAGAAATAGTGAATGGTGCTGAGCAGAGGATGGCTTGTGTTCCCAACAGTAAAGTGCCCCGAAGGCAGCTCCTTAAGCATTACAACCATCTTGGAATGGTTTTTTAATTATGCTCCATGGAATGTTAATTATCTATAGAGTTATCCCCACCGTGGAGTGAGGACTTAATCAGAGAGGTCAAAGTAGAGCCCTTCCCTGACACTGTCTTCTGCTTGTTTTAACTTGAGTAGTTCTGTGTCGGTTAGTTTTATATGTTGGACTTCTGTGGGGTCCCAGGTGAGTTTGCAGCCTTTTGAAGGACAGAGGGTTTCCCCTGAGGCCAACAGGGGCCACTGACTGCCAAGATGGGTCTCCAGCCGAAGGTGTTGTCATTCTTCATCCTTAGGGAGACAGATTGCCCCCAGTGAGGATGGTATTGTGGCATAACAGAGCCACATCTAGTCCAGGTTGTCCCAAAACCACTCATCTAACTGGCCATTTTTTTGTCTTAAGATGTCATGGACAATATTACCAGGCCGAACCAGTTCTACGAGACCCAAGTGATCAAGCAAGAAAACGAGGCAGGCTATGACAGGAGACCACTAGACATGGAGCCACCACAGCAGGCCTATCGCCAAGGTAGGAAAGTTCATGTACTTCCTCTCTTGGTGGAAACAGAATTTAAGTGAGACTTTGCATTTTCCTTTTGGGCACTTCTGGCTTTTACCACTCTGGCAAGGTTCTTCTTTTTATTTGTTTTATTTTGATGGGAAGAATTCAGTCCCACTTATAGGTATTAGGAGAGGGAAATCTTCGTGGTATCTTTGCAGATTTTAGTACCAATACCCTGGAGAGTTTGGACCTGGGCTAACACTTGAGTGTTTAGAATCTTACAATACAGAAGCCAGAAAGATCCTTCTGAATCTAGTCGGGTATGCCCCATGTTCTGAAGAACATTGTTCCAGCAGATATTATTGCTCTTTAGCAAAGGTTCCTTAGTCAGATCTGTCTGGAAAATGCAGCATAGCTGTACTACTCTTGGAAATTAACTGTGCTCGTTAGAGCATTGGCACTGAGAAGTCTCAGGTTGAAGCAAACCTGTTCTCACATTGTTTAAACTCTGGATTTCCCAGGCATGTAAATACACCACTGCAGAACAGAGTTTCCCATAATGCCAGTTTGGAAAACACAGACAAAACCCACCTCCCTCTTCTCCTTTACTGAGGATGTACCTTGTATGACAACAGAACTGAGGCTAGAACCCAGAAAACAGACACTTAGGCCAGGGCTTTTGATAAGTAAACAGTGTTCCTTACCATGTATGTATTACCACTTGGAAAGCAGGGTCCTGCTGTTGAAAAACGACGAGCCAGAACTGACTCCCAGTCTTGTCTTCTTCTCACAGTGTTGTGTCCACAGCGCCTTTTCTTAGTGCATCTGGTTGGTTCTGTCTAATTTCATTTGGGCTCATCCCAAGTGAAATCCCTTGGTGTTTGTGTGTGTGTGTGGCTCAGGACATTAATGAATGTAGGTTAAACTGCAGATTTGTGTCAGGCTCTGTGAGACTCATGAGATCATTTGGCCCAAAGAGAGTATTTTCTGTGCTGTTACCAACAGACATTCACCAGTGGCCTCCTCTAGGCCCAGCCTGTGCTGGGAGCTGCGGAGGCTGTCTTCAAGATGGCTGAGCACCATCCCCGCCCTGGAGAACCAAGAGCCTTGACTGCGAGGTTTGGGTTCTCATGCCAAAGCTAGGGAGTGATCCAGGGTGGTCTTGGATAGAGTGCCGAGACGAGCAGATATGAGTGGGCCCCCACAGCAGGTATAGATGATGCCAAAAGAAACACATCCGTGTTCTTGGTTAGCTGCTGGTTCTTTTAGTCCACCTGAGACTGGGGCTTTCTCAGGACACAAATGTTATCCCAGCTTGACTTCCTGTTTGTGGTATGACTTAATGAGGTTGTCCCACCTGTGGGATGTCTGAACTACAAATTCTTTGGAGTGATCAGGATAACTAAAGCCAGTAGGGTTTGCTGTGAGGCCAAAGTCCTCCGTTGAATTCACCCTCTTTCCCTCCCTTGTCAGACTGAAGAAGTTCTGCAAGGTACTGAGGTGCAGAGGGTTTTTGGAAGAAGTTGGGGAATGCAGGGTCCTAGTCTTCAGGGTTCAAAGGGATCTCAGCTGTCTTCTAGGGCTCCCTTCCATTCAGTGCAGCCCAAGTCAGTGCCAGAGTTCATGGACTTCTGGCAAATTAGGCAACTGTTCCACCTTTGGGTAGGCTGTTGGAGAACTTGTCTTTATTTAGTGCCGAAGCGTCCCCTCCTAATGAAGCCTGAGGATTATCTGACTGATGCCGGCACAGTGATGTGTTCCTGTAATCCTAGCAGCGTGGGAGACTAAGGCAGGAGGAGTGTGACTTCAAAGCCAAAGGCAGCTTATGTTCCTTAGTGAGACCCTACCTCAAAGTAAAAAGTAAAAAATGGGCTCGGAGGGCAGCTCAGTGATAGACTATTTGCCTAGCATGTGTGAGGCCCTGGTTTCAGCTCCCCAGTACTGGGCGTGGGGGGAATTATCTGACTGATTGCCGTCACCCCACCAACTGCCAAGTGTAACCAGTAGCCAGCCTTCCTGCATCCTAGCCCTCCTTGGCTTGCTCAGCAGATTTGTGTTGAACCCAGCCTTTCACCATTATAGTCAAGAGCCTGACCACATCTCCTGGCATAAAAAGAACCAGAGATGAGGTGGCTGAGGAACTCCGGAGTGTCTTGACCATCTGGGTTTGTCCTGACAATAGAAGTGAAAGCAGAGATGAAGCAAGAAGCACCTCCCGGCTTCTTCCCCCCAGATGCTTCCCAATTCAAGCCAGACAGACAGCAATTCCAGAGTCGAAAGAGGCCTTATGAAGAAAACCGGGGGCGTGGGTACTTCGAGCACCGAGAGGACCGGAGGTAGGTGTATGAGCCGCGGCCACTCTTGTTCCCATGGGTCTCTTCCCTTTGCCCTTTGCCCTTTGCCCACAGAAAGAGGCCACGCAGGGCCCTCCCTGCCCTCATCCTACTTCCTGCACTTATTGTCCAATTCAGCTTGCCTAAGCCTTTGGTCCTTTCCCCATTTTCTCGCTGCTTCTGCCCTTTCCCTACTGCTCCTGCCCTGCTGCAGTGACCTGCTCTCACCTGCTGCTCCAAATTCCTTGGTTGAAAGATCTTTCCTGACCCTACTCCCACCACACCCTTCCTCCCCTCTACCCTCATTCAGTCGGTACTCACAGTGCTTTCATGAGATGCCCACCCTTGGGCTAGACATGGGGGCCATAGAGGCTGTTTGGGTGGAGGCTTGACAGACACATATGTAAGTAAGCCACAAATTGGTGGAGTGAGGAGTCAAGATGCAGGTGACTTTTTAGGACCTCAGCAAAAGGAATGGCCTCTGTTCTGACCATCTCCCTCTCCCTTTCCTGACAGGTACCTCTCTGCTGTCCCCTCAGGCCTTGACCTACCCCGCCCTCCTTCTCTCCTTCAGCTCCTGTCTGAAGCCTTTTCTAATCATGGAAACTAGGAATAACTACTCATCCTCTGCTCATCTGGGCTGTTCATCTGACACATTATATTTCCTACTTGGTGTGGTCCACCCTCTAACTGGCTTGTTACTCTCTTTAAGAAGGGCTTAGAGCTGGGTGCTATGACGCATGCCTATAATCCCAGTGACTTGGGAGGCAGAAGGATAACAAGTTCGAGACCAGAGGCAGTCTGCGTAATTTAACAAGACCCTGTCTCAAAAGTAAAAAATGGGCTGGGGGTGCATCTCAGTGGCACAGCACTTATAAAGCGAGTACAGCATGCAAGTGCTAGGCCCTGGGTTCAACCCCAGTACCACAAAAGGGGAGGGCTTAGAAGCCAGGTGCAGTGGCACATGCCTGCAATCTCAGTGACTTGGGAGGTGGAGGCAAGAGAATCTCAGGTTCAAGGCCAGAGGCAGCCTGTATAACTTAGTGAGACCCTGTCTCAAGATAAAAAATTAAAAATAGACTGGAGGTGCAGCCCAGTGGTAGAGCACTTGCCAAGTATGTGTGAGGCCCTGAATTCAACCCCCACGTACCACCAAAAAAAGAAGAAGAAGAAGAAGAAGAAGGGGCATAGGGAGGCCAGGCTTGGTGAAGCACACCTGTAATCCCAGCATCTCGGGAGGTAGAGGCAGGAGGATTGCAAGTTCAAGTCCAGAGACATCCTGTGTAACACAGCAAAATCATGTCTCAAAATAAAAAGTAAAAAATGGGCTAGGGGTGCAGCTCAGTGGTAGAGTGCTTACAAAAGCATATATGAAGCACAGGGTTCAATCCCTCAGAAATGCAAAAAAAAGAGAGAGAGAGGGAGAGAGAGAAGGGGGTTTAGGGGCTGAGATACAGCTGAGTGATAGAGTGCTTACTGGCATGTACAAGGCCCTGTCTGAATTTTCCCTCAGCACTGCGAAAGAAAAGAAAGGGGCTGGGTCTCACAGGATGTGACTAAAGTTCCAACATGGAACCCATGTTGTATGGGTTTCTGCCTCCCACAAAGCAGAGGCCTAGGAGCCACCTGCTGGTGGCAACAGAGGATGGACACTTGATCCAGGGCTGGCAGGGGGACCTTCCTAGGATGGACTTAAGATGTGATGAGTTACTTCTTCATCCCTGGCTCTGTTACCCTGAACCAGCAGGGCTAGAGGGACGTTCCACCAGACGGAAACCCGCTGTCAGAGAACGCCAGCAGCCAAGTGGGCATGGGCAGTTGATCCATGCACACATTGGCCTGGGACCACCAAGGCGTCCAGGCAGGGCGCACTGGATGTTAGACCCCACCTTTCTACCCCTCTTCCATATTCCTGGACAGCAGAAACCAGCAATATGTTAACAAACTTTTTTTTACTGTTTTAGTAGGAAAATATCTTGTCATAATTTAGGACACTTTTAAAGCAAGAAAGACTGAAAAAGTAGGTCATATCAGATCTTTACAGATGCGGTGGTAGACGGTAATTACTGGGGTCTATCCAGGTTCTTGTCATTGCCCTCCCTGGCCCATCACCGTATGGGTACTATAGCCTCCAGTCAGCGCCTGTTCAGTGAGGAGACGGGTCTCAGCATGCACAGGGCTTGGGTCAGAATCTTGGAGTGTGAGAAAAGAGCTGTGACGTGGCTCCCTGAATGGTTCTAATTTTCCCTCTCCCTGTCCTCGTCCTCGGCGTTAACAGTCAGTTGCTCTCATGGCAAGTATGTAGGCTTCCAGAATTCCTCTGCCAGTGTGTGAGGAGAGATTGTGAGGTCCAGGAAAGCAGCTGGAGCCCCCTTATAAATTCCAACAGAACCGTTATTTCTATTCCTCGGTGCTCCTGCCATTATTCTTCTATGACCTTACTCTCTTTCCAACACAGAGGCCGTTCTCCTCAGCCTCCCGCTGAAGAGGATGAAGACGACTTTGACGACACCCTTGTTGCCATCGACACATGTGAGTCCTTGGAGTGCCCGTCTGATTGTGCCTTCCAGTCAATATTGGGAGGTTGGGCCCTGACTTCTCCAGAATCTCTGCCTGGCACTGTCCAGAGTCATTGTTAGATCTGAGGGGAGACCCAGCATAGCCCCGGAGCAGTAGTTCGGGCGTAGAGACAGAAGACCTCCTCTGAGCTGTAGCTGTGGAGCCTAGGCAAGTCCTTGTCCTTCTCCAAGCTGCTCTTCGGGGAGGAGTCCTGCCTTCTGAGCCCAGGCTGTTCAGGGAGGCTCCCCTGAGAATGGGTCTAAGGAATTGGAAAACCCTGGACTACCCTGTGTGTCCAGTGGGTTGTCGTCCAATCAGGAAGGGAATCTGAGTGCCTCTGGGGAAACTTAACCCTTCAGTGACCAGCTCCCCAGTTTCCACCAGCCTCTCATGTTCCTGGTGAAACCAATGCCGCTTGGTCCTCTCAGGCGCTCGCATAGCCCGCCCTGCTCTCTTTTCCAGTTCAGTTTTCTTTCCACTGCACTAGTGCATCTAAACAGTTGGGGGAATGATGGTGGAGGGCCTGGACCTCCACAGGTACCTGCTACCTGCCCTTCAGGGTGGCTCGAGATCAGAGTAACGGCAAAATCCAAGTGGTTGAGCCTGTGAGTCTCAGTTTTTATGTGGACCCAGAAGTCTAGCCAGGTCTAAGAGTGGTGCACATCTCAACAGAGCAGGTTAGCAGCTCATCCTTGAATTTCCTCACGCAGCTCATGTTTAGAGAGCACTAGCTGTGTGCTTTGGTAAGAGAGAAAGACATCTCATACATAGTCTCTTCTGTCACAGGCTCTCAAAGACAAAATCCACCCAGAGTAAAGCTAATCATTTTTGAAAGTGTTGGGTAGCAGTGGTCCACGAGGCAGCATCTGATTAAATGCCAAATGTACTGGCAGTAGTGTTCGGCATTTGGAGAAAGGCGAGCACCTCGTGGGCGTGATGGTCAGGAAAGGCTTCCTTGGAGGCAGGACTGGCTCCCTGAAGAGTGGAAAGAGTCAGCGCTGCAGCAGGAGAGAGGAGGTGGGACCTGTGGTGTACCTGGGCATTGGTGCCTGGGTGGCAGGTGTGGATCAGGGTCAGGTGTTTGTACCACAGTTACACCGGAAGTCTGGCTCCCAAACTGGTAGTTAGCACGGGGAGGTGATTAGACTGTGTGGTGCTGGGATTCACCTTTGTGTATTCTAAAATCTAAATGTGAAACTGGTAAAGATGTGGACCCTCTCCTTAGCAAGGATACATCAAAAGCATTTGCTACACTTTCCAAGGGTCCCCCTGGACCCCACCACTTGAAGAACCCCAGTTCCTATATGGGATAGTATAGACCAGTTTGCACTCAAAGGGAGAGTGGTCCGAGGGACACTGGTTTCTCTTGAGCTGCCCCCCCACAATGTATTAGTTACTATTAACACTCTTGGGGGAACTTCTCTCTGCGTGTCCCTCTCCTGGGACCTTTAAAACATCAGCCAATTGCAGCTCTTTTCTCCACAGATAACTGTGACCTGCACTTCAAGGTGGCCCGAGATCGGAGTAGTGGCTATCCACTCACAATTGAGGGTTTTGCATACCTGTGGTCAGGAGCCCGGGCCAGCTATGGGGTCAGAAGGGGCCGTGTGTGTTTCGAGATGAAGGTGAGTGGAAGCAACAGAAGGGATAAGGACAGAAAGCAGCCTGCCCATTGAAATAGCCTGTCACCAGCCACCTTGATGAGAATCACAGCTGCAGAAGAGGTCAGGTTGAGTTTAGAGGTCCAGGTGAACAAAAATAAGTTGAACTTCTGTCCCATGACAACCTACCGTGTCGGAAAAGCAGGCCACCTGTACATCACTCCATCAGTTTTGCCTTCGTGGTGTTTGTCTCAGGCATTATGTAGCCAGCCAGTCTAGTGGTGATGTGTTTGTAGTACCAGAAAAAGGAGTTTGGAAGGAAAATGATCTAGAAAAATGGACTGAGCTGTCACTCTCTAAAGGGAACAAGGAAGCCGGGCTTGGTGGCACACGCCTATCATCCCGGCAACTCAGGAGGTAGAGGGAAGTTCGAGGCCAGAGGCAGTCTCCTAACTTAGCAAGACCTTGACTCAAAAAGTGAAAAATGGGCTGGAAGTGCAGTCCCGTAGTATACCATTTGCAAAGTATATTTGATGCCCTGGGTTTAACCCCTAAGTACCACCAAAAAAAGGGGGGAGGGCCAGTGGGAGGGAGATGAGAGAGAACAGGGCCAGCACTCCTAGTGTAGGCCACCTTCTGACATCCTCCGAAGTTCCATGTCAAATTAAGTTTATGACAGTGCTTGCTCATGTTGAACAAGATAGCACAGAATAGTATAGAATAAAAAAGCAGAAGATGTTCTAAGGTCCTCTCATTCCCCATCCTACTCACCAGAGGTAGTTCACGTGTTGATAGTTTTTTATGCTAGGGGTGTAGCTCAGTGGTAGAACACTTGGGGCCCATGCTTGAAGCCCTGGGTGTTCCAACCCCGACGCTGCAAAGAAACAACAGTTTCTTGGGTATCCTTGTATAGCCAAACTTACTTATAATTCCTAATATTTGTAAAGCACTTTTCACATACTGGATACGGTGCCAGGCTCTTTATGTGGATTATCTCCACTAATCCTCACATACTGTCAGGAAATAGGTACTATTTTATCCCCAGTTTTTAGAGCTGGAAACTAAGAGGTGTATTTTATTGATGGGGACGCTACTGATGTAGGTTACACATTACGTGCCACTCAGAAAGGTATTGTATTTGTTGTTGTTGTTTCTTTTGTTTATTTATTTATTTGTTTGATGTGTTCTTATTTTTGTGAGAAGTATTGTCAATTAAACTACATAGTGCTAAGCCAGGCATGGTGGTGCACACCTTTAATCCCAGTGCATGGGAAGCAGAGATAGGAAGATTGTAAGTTTAAGACCAGCCTAGGCTACATAGTTTCAGGCCGACTTGGGCTACTTGCTGGACTCTGCCTCACATAGACTACGACAACAACAACAAATGCCAAGCACCATGGCACATGCGTATAGTCTCAGCAACTCAAGACGCTGAGGCAGGAAGATCGTGAGTTCAAGGCCAGAGGCAGCGTGTGCTGCTTAGGTAGACCCTATCTAAAATAAAAAAGGGGGCTGGGGATGCAATTCAGTGGTAGTGTGCTTTCCCAGCATCTGAGAGGCCTTGGGTTCAACCCTCAGTACTACAAAAACAACAACAACATTACACAGTAAGATGGATTTCTGGAGTTGTCAAAATATGAAAAGTGTCTATCTGAAAGTCAGTGAAATACGGTAACTTTCCAAAGGCCACAAATGAACACGGTTAGAGGTAATAAGTAAGCAGTTGAACCTCTAACTTAATTAGAAGTTAAGTCAAGAGGTACTTTTTCCCTGTCTTACTACTCTTAATACTGTGTCTTGGACATTTTTCCATTCCAGTACATTATCCTTGCCTCATGCTTTAGAACTGCTGCATGGTGTTTTGTGGGATGGTTGTACCATGATGTAACTGACACCTTATATTTTCTGAATTTCTACAAATGTAAATGTAATGACGATATCGCACTGCATGTTCTTGCATATACACATATACATACTTGAATACCTATGAATGTATCCATAGGATAAACTAGTAATGCCAGGTTCTAGAGCATGTGCATTGACTGTTTTGTTTTGTTTTTATGGTGCTAGAGATCAAACCCAGGGCCTCATGCATGTTAGGCAAGTGTTCTACCACTGAAGTATATCCCCAACCCGTATTTACACTTTTGATAGAGATTGGTAGATTGCCCTCCAAAAACATAGCACCAATTTGTTTCTACCAAATATTGACAGTTCATTTCCCCTGTAAGTATTAAAACTGAAAATATAGATATATTTCTAAATGTCTTTCTGTGGCCCTACATACTCTCAATTCCTTTGGAGTCTCTTTGGAGCTGCTTAAATGCCATTTCCTCAGCAACCAAAGTCCTTGTTATTTTTAAAGGCCTGGTACATTTCCTCCTGTATTGCCTTATAAGCCACCAGCATCTAGAGAATCAATCCTGAGCCTTCTTGTCCTCTGTCCTCAGATCAATGAGGAAATCTCCGTGAAGCACCTTCCATCTACAGAGCCTGACCCGCACGTTGTCCGTATTGGCTGGTCCCTGGATTCTTGCAGCACCCAGCTAGGTAAGGAGAGGGCAGCCAGGCAGTCCTGAGAGTAGAGTGACTGCCCATACCCTGTATTCTCAAGCCTCCTAAGCTTCTCTTCCCAGTGTCAGACTCAGAACCTAACCAGCCTGGGGTGGAACAGGCACAGTAATTAAATAGGTGTCTGTCTGTCTTTGGACAGGCTAGATTCGACCAAAAGGAGCACAGTCATGAAACAACTCTTCCATGAAGAGTTGATTCTTACCCTTCATCATTTAGGAGAAGGTCCAAGGTTCTTTTCAGAAAACTGTTCTTTGCTTTTGAAAAAAGATCAGTATCCTGCCCTCAAACCATACCGAAAATAAGTTTTTAAGCCCTGTTCAGTTCTATTTGGCTTTTCTGTCCAGAGCCTAACCTAGAGTAAAAGGGGGAGCAGAGACCAATGGGGTCAGGGCTGATTGGCAGAGTCTTCCCATAGAAAGGCTTTGGATTTTCACAGGACCCTAGGCCTCAGTGACCTTCATCTACAGACTCTGGACATTTATTTCTTTTGGGTTTTATACATACTTAAACTAGCTTATGCTGTCAATACCATTGTATGGCCTGATTTCTTTTACTATATGATGGACATATTTTTGTAAGTAAGTATGGCTTTGTGACCACTGCATAATTTTCCATTTAATATTTGTGTTTTTGTTTTTTTCTTTGCAGTGACGGGGGTTGAACCCAGGGCCTCGTGCATGCTAGGCAGGCACTCTACCACTTAGCTACATCCCCAGCCTTATCAACAAGTTTCCTTTTGTAGCTCACTTAAGTTAATTGCAAATTCTTACAATTGAGCTACTATCCTTATGTGTAATTGCTTGACCACTTAAGAAGTTAAATATGTTCGTTCAATCCCTAGTACCACCACCACAGAGAGAGAGAAATACATTAGGTTTAAAGGCGTGCAGTTTTCATTTTCATGTGCCCTTTTTTACCATCAGGTGAAGAGCCTTTCTCCTATGGCTATGGAGGCACGGGGAAGAAATCCACCAATAGCCGTTTTGAGAACTATGGAGACAAGTTTGCAGAGAATGATGTGATTGGCTGCTTTGCGGTGAGTGCTAGCAGTCTGGGAGGTTGACAGAACCAGGTGCTGGGCTGTAGACTTGTTTTCAGGTTCCTTCTACCTGCTCTCTGCCACAAACCCAGCCATTCTCACTGTATTTCTATCTCTCTCTGACAGACTAGAAGAGTTACTGTCATTTTTTATGAAATTCTGCCATTATATCCCCACTGGTCTTTTTGCAAAGCTATCAGGTAGCATCCTAAAGAGGTTGGAGGACTTCAGGTGTACACAGCCTCCAGCCTCCCTCCACTCATGGTTACCAGAGCAATGGTTTTTTGTTGTTTTTGGTGGGGGGATGTTTGTTTTGGGTTTTTTTGCGATACTGGGGGTTGAACCCAGGGCCTCAACGCTTGCATGCTCTGCAAGTGCTGGACCACTGAGCTGCACCTCAGCCCATTTTTTTTACCTTTATTTATTTATTTATTTATGAGACAGGGTCTCGCTAAGTTATGCAGACTGCCTCTAGTGTCAAATTTGCTATCCTCTTGCCTCCGCTTCCCGAGCCACTGGGATTATAGGCGTGTGCCACCGCGCCCGGCTCAGAGCAATGTTTTCTAGTCAAACCCAGCAATTTCTTATTTTCCTTGCTAGGAAATAGCCTATCTAGTCTTTAAGGCTCTTGTCCCACAATGGCATCATCTTATCCCCAAAACACCTTTCTTCACCTCACATTAGTTGAACTGACTTCCTGCAGTGCACTGCCTTCTGAAAGAGCAAAGGCAGGTGCAAAATAGAAAAAGAGTGGGTGCCATGGCTGGTGCATATGGCAGCTCTGCAGAGCAGTGACCAATAAGCACTGTGCTGTGGAACATGGCTGCTAGCTCTGGGGCCAGACTCCATGAACCTAGTCCCTGCCCCAGCCCTCACAGCCCTGGAAAACTTCCCCTACCTGTCTTTTAGTGTCCTCTGAATGAGTCTTTGCACATACCTTTAAAATTTGTCATGTTAGCCCATTACAAAGTGCTTAGAATAATACTTGGCATGTAAGTGCTCCATAATATTCCTTAGTATAATTAGCATTAGGAGTTGTAAGTGATGCTTGTAAAGTTTGTCATAAGGGCCGCAGAGAAGTGACTACCCAGAAGGAAACTTCCTTGTGGTCTTGTTTTCTTCCCTCCCTCAAATTTATATACCTCTACACTCACACTCACACTCTCTCTCTCTTTCTCTCTTTTATTAACTTGGAAGTGATTTCAAACTTAGAGAAATAAGACTAAAGAATTCTCATAGGGCCTCATGCCACATTTGCTTTATCATTTTTGTGTGTGTGTGTTTGGTACTTGACCCATGTGAGAGTATACTACATCCATCATGTCTTTATTCTTTAATGTTTCAATGTATATTTTTAAAGAATAAACCTATTGCCGGTCCAGGTGGCACACGCCTGTAATCCCAGCAGCTTGGGAGGCGGAGGCGGGAGGATCATAAGTTCAAGACCAGAGGCAGTCTGTGTAACCTAGTGAGACCCTGTCTCAAAAAGTAAAAAAAAAAAATTGGCCTGGGGGCGCAACTCAGTGGTCTAGCACTTGCAAAGCATGCAGGCACGAGGCCCTGAGTTCAACCCCCCAGTACCGCAAAAAAAAAAAAAAAAAAGAATAAACCTATTAACCATGATACACTTACCAAATACAAGACTGATGTAATACTATTATCTACTCTGCAGCCCACATTTAAATTTTATCAATTATCCCAACTGAATCCGTCTGTACAATTTAGTTTTTAGTTCAGGACTCAGTCCAGGTTTATGTATTACATTCCACTGACCTGTTTCTGTAGTGTCCTTTAGTCTGAAACAGTTTCTCAGCCTTCCTTTGAATTTCATAACCTTTTAATAAGATTTTTTTTTTTTTTTTTTTTACAAAAATTAGCTGTGTTTGTACCATACGCAGAATCTTCAAAACCTGTGATTTTTCCCATTCATCAGTAAATCCTGGCCAT
This sequence comes from Pedetes capensis, assembly GCA_007922755.1. Lineage (NCBI taxonomy): Eukaryota > Metazoa > Chordata > Mammalia > Rodentia > Pedetidae > Pedetes > Pedetes capensis. Next base: position 55,858 of record VMDO01006529.1, read on the forward strand.
CCTGCATTGTCCACACAGTTATAGAGCTAGCTCAATTTAAAAATTTTGTGCCATAGTTGCATGTCTATACTCCCAGCAACTTGGGAGGCTGAGGCAGGAGAATTGCAAGTTTGAGACCAGAGGCAGTCTGCATAATTTATCAAGGCCCTGTCTCAAAAAGTAAAAAAATGGGCTGAGGGTGCAGCTCAGTGGTACAGCACTTGCAAACCATGCAAGCGCGAGACCCTGGGTTCAACCTTCAATACCGCAAAAAGAAAAAAGAAGAAGAAAGAAAAAAAATTGTGCAATAGTTAACCTACGTGGTTTCAAGAAAAACCAAGGAGTATTAAAAGTTGTATTAGACCTACCCCTCCATCCATTTTTCATATGTTCTCTGTCCCGCAAATGAATCTACTTGTCCTCAAGGACTTCTGTAGTCAAATACAAGATGATTGTTATTTTTATTATTTATTTATTTATTTTACTTTCTTAACTATATAGCTTAAAGGTTTTTTTATAGCACTACCTAAGGGGTTTCTTTGTTATTTGATATTGTAGTCGTTATCTGTTTTTACCACAATTAATGTAACTTAGTTCCCCTTGGGAGAAGGACCCGGCAATCCACTCTTGAAACAATAGTGCCAGGCACAGTATCAGGGAGTGTTTTGTTCTGTTGTACACAGGTTCCCTGTGAGTCACCCAACTCAACGACACCTAGCAACAACAACAGTTACCCTTAGTGAATATTTGGTTAGTTTTGTACCTTTATATTTAGTGGCTGTCTAATGTTCTCATGCAGGTGTCAGGGTGTCTTATAAGTTAGCAGTCTTCCTAGTGTGACTCTGGAGTTGTTTGCTGGTAGAGGTAATGCTACAATGACCGCTTACCTTTTTTCCACTTTCCATAGTTATGTGGAGGTGTTTTTGTTTCCCTGCATGTGGATCTCCTGTGCAATTTAGCCATTTCCTCTTCCCCATCGGAGCACCTTTTGCTGTGCTAGCATGAGCACTCTGCATTCTTAGTTATAGTATTTCTTTTTAAAGTTAGCTTCTGGGTCAAAGGTGTAATTTTACATTTTGATAGGTAGCTACTGCTAAGACTGCACTCTAAGAGGCTGCAGCAGTTTAGCTTGTTGTCCATGTATGACAGTGTTTCCCACGCCATTCCATCAGAACATGAGGTTCTGCAAGTCTGCAGCAGTGTCAAACACCAGGCCTTGATTCTCCCTACTACCAGATCATCTCTGCTTCCAGTTTTAAGATGCCGTGTACAATTTCCTTTGATTAGAGGACATCGCCCCATTAAGGAAGACTCAGGGTAGAGGTTAAAGGAGATGTGAAAGTCAGTGGGAACTAGAGGGCAGGGCACATATGTCAGACCTCAAGTTCTCAATTCACAGAAAACAAAGGATAAAACAGCTTTCCGAGTAGAGGGAACAGGATAACCCATTTCAACAAACCATAAGGAGCTTAAGGGACAACACAAGGAGATGTAAGAGGTGAGGCTACAAAAATGGCACGTTGTGACTAATGCTTGCTTAAGGAGTTTGGGTCTTTAGGTCCCAGACTAGAACAGGAGTGTTAGTAGGAGCCAGCTGACTTTCGTGGGCAGATTGCTCTGTGCGTGTTGTATTTGTTAACTGAGGGTATCGGTGTCTGTGCAATATGGGAAGCTTCTGTAATAAAGCCAGTGGCCCCAGGCAGGCCAACACCCACAGTGTTCATTTCCCCTTCAGAGCAAAGGGGACTGGGACTCCCCACGCCCTTGTGGGAAGACATGGCAAAGGTTGCACTGCAGGCTCAGGGCAGGATTCTGTCCAGTCACTGTTGGCGTTTCTGCCCTGCATTGTCTCAGCCTACATGCACGTAAAGGATGAACAGACATGAAGGGTTCTCATAGAGAGCTGGGCTCTGGGGTGTCCAGGACAGTGGTGAGGAAGCTCCTCAGAAGAGGATGCCTTCACTGCTCCTCAAAGGGCAAGCCTCAGGTGGTCTCCCAATCTAGGAGAAAGAATACCCCATCCTGTTCTTTCTGTCAGAAACTGGACCTTGCACCTGGACTCAGTCTACCCTCTCATCCCAAGTTTTGAGCCTTAACTGTAAACCTCTACCCTGCAGCCAAAGTGATCTTTCTGAAACAGTTTTGACCCCTCCTCAAAACAAGTCAGGAGCTAGGCTTGATTGCACACCCCAGAGGCAGGAAGATCAAAGTTCCAGGCCATAATGGGCTGCATGGTGAGACCCTGTCTCAAAATAACAGAAACAAGCAGGGTACTGTTGCCATCAGCAAGTCCAGGTGACTTGAAGAGCCTCTCACACACTGAGGGAGTGTACATGGCTCCCCCTCACCCCTCCAGCCTGACACTGCAGTGGTAACTCATTCATCATGTGCTTATTACGTGTTAAATATACTGACCTACCAAGTCCTTAGCACAGTTCTGTGTAGTATAAAGTAGTATAAAGTATTATCGCCTCTCTTTTTGATGAGGAAACAAGATAAAATAACTTACCCAAGTCCAAAAAATAGGCCCCACTAAACTTCAGTAGCTCAGTGAATAGTTGTTGAGTAGAGGAATGGATGAATACGGTCTTCACATGGCTCTCCTTGTACCTGAAATTACTTTCCCCTCAGCCTGTATGCAGAGGCCATCTCATCCTGTGTTCTCTCACCACAAGGTTTGTGTGTACATGCAGTTCTTCTCTCTGTACAGAATACTCTTCTCGTCCCACATTTGACTTATTTCTGATTATTTTGGGGGACCTCAATTATGGGTTCCCTTCTTAGAAATTTGTAGGTAGTAGGTGTTCTTACTGATTACAATGAAGAATATCCTTGTCTGGTTTTTCCCCCACTGGTCCCTGAGCTCTATGGGGCCCAGATCACCACAGACATGGGCACCAGGAAGACTGGGAACTCAAGGAATGTATGGTGAACAAATAAACAGATGGCGTTTGTAGAGCTGAACTCAGCTTTTTAAAGGGGTCTGCCCTAGCTTTCCCTCATCTCTCATCTTTACAGGCAGCCCTTGTCAGTCTTGCAGACAGGATACGATTGGCATTTCTTTCATCTTAGCCTCAGGCTAGGCTCAAGGCTCAAAAACTTGGAGCTTTCTGAATTATTGATTTCATATTCACTAGCTTCTGGATCTTGAGTACAGAAGGGGATGGGGTAGATGTTCCCTGAGCTGTTCGCTGGTGCTGCCGGACTTGTCTGAAGGCCAAGGAGGGATGCACTAAAGTGTGGAAAGCTGCCTGAATTTTCACTCCCTGCACTGACTCTTTTTGAGGCTCCTGGTACTTTAAGCTAAGAGCTGACATTTACTACCTTTTGGTTTTCTTTCATTTGTATTTGTTTCTGTTTTTGTTATTTTTGAGATAGGGTCTCACTGTGTAGTCCAGGCTGGCCTCACACTTGTAATCCTTCTCGTTGAGCCCACCAGTTGCTGGGGTTATAGGCATGTGCCACCATGCCTGGCTTATCCCTTGTCTTTCTCTCCTAGGACTTTGAATGTGGAAATGATGTGGAACTTTCATTTACCAAGAATGGAAAGTGGATGGGCATTGCCTTCCGAATCCAGAAGGAAGCTTTGGGGGGTCAGGCCCTCTACCCTCACGTCTTGGTGAAGAATTGTGCCGTGGAGTTCAACTTTGGGCAGAGGGCAGAGCCCTACTGTTCTGTCCTCCCAGGGTTCACGTTCATCCAGCACCTTCCTCTCAGCGAGCGGATCCGGGGCACTGTCGGACCAAAGAGCAAGGCAGAGTGTGAGGTAAGTGGGACCAAAAGACTGAACTGCTAGCCACTTCTCCAGAGCTACCCAAGGCAGAGGGGAGACGCTGAATAAGCTGGGTCTGGTGAAAGGAACACAAACTCGCCACATGGGCAACCTTGGGGCAAGGGGCCTCTCCCTCCCGGCTCCTCAGGGTTGAGATCAGAGTTGAAAAGTCACTCTGAGGGTAAGGTAAGGGATGGTAGTATGGCTTAGGCTGAAGAAGAAAAGGGGAAGGCATTCTCCCTAAATCCTAGAAAACTTTCAAAAGGAAATAGCCACACTGTTGCTTTGGTGAGGCCAGAATATGGGGAAGGGAGAACTTTTCTCCCATCAGAAAAGGACATGCTTCCTAATGGGTCCACTCTGCCACCCAGTGTTCTCAGGGAAGTTGTGAGTTCCACTCTCCCACCCTGGGCTAAGAACAGAAAAGCATATGGCCTTTGGTTCCAGTGGCTGTACCGTGACCTTTGTTCTTAAGACAATACTTTTCTCATAAATGGTTTGTGTTTACTCTAGAAAACTAAGAAATATACAAAATGTTTAAGGTTCCCAAAATTCCCCCACTTGCAAATAAACTTACTTTCAGAGTTTTGGAGTGTAGCCGGTTCTTTTTGATGTGCTGCAGGTGTGTGGAATGCACACTCACACTTCTGAGACGTGTAAGCAGTGTGATAGCCTGCCCTTCTCAGCCAACGTTGATTCCCATGCTTCATCCTACCACATGAATACCTCTCTGAACAGGGATTTGTTTGTTTTTGTGTTTGTTTTTGTTTTTGTTTTGAGACAGAAATCTTACTATTACCTGGGCTGGCCTTGAACTCCTGGGCTCAGGTGATCCTCCAGCCATAGCCCCCAGAGTAGCTGGGATTCCCAGCAGGCGCTACCATCCCTGGCTATATCAGCTCTGGTCCCATTTCAAACTCCCAAGGATATTCCACTTCTCATACCTCTCCATGAGCTAATCCCAGTTTATGCCCTACCCTTGGTTTTCCCCTGTCAGAGGCTGTTCAGTCCTTCCTGAACCAAAATGTAAATGCCAATGACAAGGCTTGACTTAGTGCTCACCCTATGCCAGGCCCTGTCCTAAGAATCTGACAAGCATTATGTCTTTGAATCCCAGCAGCCACACTATGTCGTAGATGCTGTTATTGCTTCTTTTTCCCAGAGGCAACCATGAAGTTCAGAGCCACCCTCATGGTCACCAGCAAGCCAGGGTGGTGCCATGCCACACGCTGCTGCTGTCTCACAGCCCGCCTTCCTTGTCCTGTTGTTGTAGATTCTGATGATGGTGGGCCTGCCTGCTGCCGGCAAGACCACGTGGGCCATCAAACATGCAGCCTCCAACCCTTCTAAGAAGTACAACATCCTGGGTACCAATGCCATCATGGATAAGATGCGGGTAAGAACAGCCCGCCTGTGGACTCTCTTTACCCACCTCATACCCTGTGGGTGCTACCCTGCACCTAGGACCATTCACCCCTGACCGCCTCCTGCCCACAGGTGATGGGCCTACGCCGGCAGCGGAACTATGCTGGCCGCTGGGACGTCCTGATCCAACAGGCCACCCAGTGCCTCAACCGCCTCATCCAGATCGCTGCGCGCAAGAAACGCAACTATATCCTAGATCAGGTACTTAGTGGTGACCAGCATGTCCTCAGGAGAGGGGAAGGGACCTGTTGGATGCCTGGGACTTCTGCTCTGGTCCTTTTCTCATTTTCCCCATAATGCTCTTTAGTAGTAGTGCTGGTCAAGGGTAGCCCTACCTGTGGATGCAGTTATAGAGCCTCTGCATAGCTCTCTAAGCCTCATCTATGGTGGGACTTTGGGCAATTGTCCAGGCCAAGCTCGGGCCTAGCAGCAGACCCCAGAGGACACTGTCAGGTGAGGGCCAACTAACCAGATGGAAGAAGCATAGATTTCTGAGCCTCGCAGACTGCAGTTTGAACCCCAGCACTGCCATTTCCTAGCTGTGCACTTGTGGGCAGCTGGCTTTATCTTCTAAATTTCAGCCTCTTCATCTGCAGGCTGGAGAGCCTAGTGGCCTCAGACCTACACAGGACCTGGCACAAAGCAGCTGGTGATGGCTGTTCCTTACTCTATGAGTAGGGCCCAGCTTCCCTTACCTTGGGAATTTCGTGTGACAGGGAGAGAAATATCTTAAGTGTCACATTTTGTACCTGTATTTCAAGTAAGGGTAGGGTTTGGGAAGTCTTGAGTTAGGATAGGGAAGTTATCCATGGTTTGCGGCATTCTCAGAAGGATGCATGACCCACAGATGGTCTCAGGGTAATGAGGGCCACAGGTCTTGCCTCAGTAGCATCGTACTTGGCATTTGCCCTGAAGACTTTCTCAAGTAGTAAAGGGTGGTCTTATTTTCTGTTTTTGTGGATCTATGAATGATCTTTGCATTTGTGCTTTCTTAAGAACCATGAGTGAGCAAATAGGTAAACTGAGTAACACCCTGCCCTGTTAGGTTCCATCAAGTCAGTATCTGACTCATAGCGACCCTACATACAACAGGCGCAACACTATTATCAGTGCTTCTCTGCTGTTCATAGGGTTTTCAATGCTGATTGTTTTTTGTGAGTGGGTTGCCAGGTCCTTCTCCCAAGCCTACAGCACCTGGTGTTCCCACGTGGTCTCCCATCCAAGTACTAACCAGGCCCAACTCTGCTTAGCTTCTGAGATCTGACGGGTTTGGACACCAGTGATAACAGCTGTAGGCACTCCACCCTGCAGGCTTAGTGAAATGCCTTCCAAACATGTAGCACTAGGTCCTTGGTTGCCATGAGTTCTGATAAGAACAGAGCTGGTGCGTGGTAATGGTGGTTGGCTGGTCAGGAAAGAATCAGTGGAGACCACAGTGCCTACACTTGGGGTAAAGATGCCACACAAATAGTTGAGAACAGTCCAAAAGTCATCTATGGTTGTTCCTCCTGTTCAGCACCATCAGTAATTTGTCCACCCAATGCTTTCCCTTTGGAGACTGGTTTACTTTTAAATCTCTTGGCCCTACTTGGACTCATTGTCCTAAAAGGCTACGCAGTGGCATTAACACCTTGAGGATACCTCTTTTGGATTCTCCAGGAAGAATTTCCTGCCTGTCTTTTTCTTGGTTCATTGGTTAAATCAGCTGTGAACACAATTCAAATATGTAGGCCAGTGGAGGAGGATTAGAGTCAAGGATAGACTGTCTAACATCAGTGTGCAGGAGATCTACATAGGTTTTCTGTAGCGGTCAGACCCCCACACCTCAGCCAGGCACTTAAGAGCAAAGCACTGTAAAGGTTCATTATCAGGTGCCAGCTTATTTAGGGACAGGTCCAGGGCCGCACCAGGTGTGCCTGTGGTCTTCAGGGTGCTGGCCTCCTGGCGGAAGGACGTGCAGGTCAAGCCATGTGATCCAAGCCACGGTGAAGCAAAGGACCTAAGCTTAGGTGAGGAGGAGAGTTTTGTGGTTAACCCAGGGATAGAGGCAAGACCTGAAGCTCTAGGTTACTCAGGCCTGGGAAGGGAGTGTGAAGCCAGTGGTTTGACCTGTTTTGGCCTAAGCCCCAAATGAGTTTCAGAAAACTCTGGGTATGAGAAAGAGAGTGTGTAAATATGTTCATAGAGGGTTCTAAGCAGGCCCCTGGCCACATCCTGGCACTTCCCAACCCACCAGCTTTGGCATGAGGAACAAGTTGATGATGCATAGTTGTCTCTTGGACTAGGTGGAACTTCCAGAGGGGAAGCCAGTACTACACACCAAGTCTCTCCAGTTCCTAAACCTCAGCCCAGGTCTGTCTTTCCTAAAGTGGTCAGACCTCTTCTGGGCCTCCTGTTATATAGGGTGACTTTGGAAATGCCTTTCCTTGGGAGGGAAGGAGAACTCGCCTGCACAAGCAAGGCTGTGCAGCCAGGATTCTACCTTTGACCAGGACCCCAGCACCTACGTCAACAACCTCTCAGGTGATGATGGGCTTTAGCCTTCATTCCATGACTGAGCAGCTTCTTCAGATCACATGGGCAATAGAGGGAAACGTGGAATATCAGAGGGGTAAAGATAGAAAGTCTGCAGCCATACCATTGTAGTTTCCAGCCCCTTCCAATTCCAGATCTTGGAAGCTAAGCAGGGTCAGGCCTGGTTAATACTTGGATGGGAGACCACGTGGAAACACCAGGTGCTGTATGCTTGGGAGAAGGACCCGGCAACCCACTCCCGAAAATCAATCCGCCGTTGAAAACCCTATGAATAGCAGAGAGGCACTGACAATAGTGTTTCACCTTTTGTACATTGGGTCACTATGAGTCAGACACCAACTGGACAGCACTTGACAGCAAAGATAGGAAGTAGACTGGGGGGAAACTGAGGCCTCATCAAGGGAAGGAACCTGACGAAAGTCTGGCAGTCAGTAGACCAGTAGAATACAGGCTCTGTTAACTTGCCATGTGACCAAGGTCATAGTGCTTGGGACTGTGGTGGGAACTAGGGAAAGCTTTCAGAGGTGGTTGTCAGGGCCAGGGCGTAGAGGGTGATGAGAGTTGCGGCTTTGTCCTAAGGCAGTCTGGAGCACGGTCATGTTTTCATCAGGGAGGGGAATGGCTCAATGTGCCTGTCAAGGAAGAAGCTGCGGAAAAAGGAGAGGGGAGTGGGAGGCCACATTGCTTCAGGCAGCTCTGTTCCAGGTGGGAAACCCCTAGGAGATGGTTTCTGGCCTATCCCTGGAAACTGGATGCAGAGCAAGAGCTGGTTCTCTGTGAGGCAACAAAGTTGCCCTCCTGGAGGCTTCTGAGGAGGCTCCTATAGAGGCCGTGTTGCCCAAACCCTATGAAGTTGGGGCTTGTGAGTCAAAGTCCCCTTAGAAGAGGCTCTAACAGGCCAGGCCAGGCCGGGCTGGGCATTGGTCAGAGCCAAGGCTGGATGCAGTGACTTTGCCAACCTAGTCTCACCCTCAGGACATGTGATTCTAGTCCTACTTGTGTTCCCGTTGGCAGGTGCCACACTTTTGCCTGAAACAAACCCAAGGCTAGATTACAGTCCCAAAGAAACCACCTCTTGTTAGCAGGTGTTGGAGAAGTAGTTTCTTTCCTCTGCCCCGCGGTCCCCAGAGCCTCAAGCCTGTCCCACTTTTGGCACTCCAGCCAGTACTTTTCCTGCACATATGGTTCCTTCCACTGGGGTTCACCTCATTGAACCCAAAGCAAACTTTCCAAGCTCAGGTTTGCTCTCTTGCTGCATCCTGGCCCTTGGAGCAATGACAGGTCAGCGTAGACAGAGGCAAACAGACAGTAGGCCTGTCAGAGAGCTCAGGGTGTCAGCAGAAGTCACTGCCTGGGCCTGCAGTGTCCCCCCTCACTCCCTTAGAGCGCCCCACCACCAGCAGCCGTGCAGCCTCTCTGAGCCTGCCGTCCAGCTCCTGTCCTGCCCATGTCTGGGGCTGGAGGTCAGCAGGAGCCAGGGAATGCAGCCAGCCCAGGCTCCTCTCACATTCAGCATCTTCAAGCAGGGCGGGACTGGGAGGAACAGGAACTGGGCAGAGAACCCGCATGGCTGGAAAAGCTGACCTCGCTGTTGTCCCTGTCTCGTAGCAACAGCCCCAAGGCCCCCCCAGTGACCATAGCAGTGCCGAGCTGGCCTGGGGCTCTGACCTCACTGTGTTTGCTGTGGTAACAGCACCGGCAGCAAACGCCCCTTTCCTCCAGGAAAGCCACACGATTTGCATTTTCCCTTCCCCATGCCATGGAGTAAGCAGGGGAGGTGCGCTTTTAAAAACGATCCCGAGGGCTTGTCAGCACTGCAGCTACCCAGAGCCTGTGGCGCTGTCCCTCCCAAGTTGCACCTCATCCCAGGACAAAGGCCAGCTATTTATGAGTCTGAGCTGCTCCACCCTCATTCCTCTGGACCAGCCCTCTTGGCAGTGTCACTTCTCTGCCTCTCTCTGGGACAGTGACTGGCAGGCCTGCCACAGGGAAAACCTCTAGGATCTGTTTCTCCATCCTGCAGGGTGCAGAGGAGTCAGCATAGGATCGCTGTGGCATCACCCAGAATGGAATGGATATCAGCAGGGTGGTCTGGGGCCGCGGTCACACTCATGCCCACCCATTCTGGCTTTCTGTGTCAGGAGAAAACTTAGTTCCATCTTCCTCTGGCCCAGGGGTACCTTCTGCTTCCCGTTTAGGAATGGAGTTGAGGAAGAGCAGTGGGAGGAGGGACATTTTCCCCGGAAGCTGTGTCTTTTTAAGGCATTTGTGGCCAAATGCCTCTCCTGGGTTACTGCTCCAGGCCCCAGTACCAGTGGCCTACCGTCCACTTACTGCTCCTTCCTTCAGGAAGCTCAGGGAACAAGGAAGAACATTTTGCCTGGCATGTGTGTCAAGGCCAAGGATCTCGTTGGTTGGGGGAATAGCTGCACCTGTGACCCAGGTCTCCCATAGGTCAGCATGGAGCCCCTGGCCTCGGCTCCTTATGTTGTGGAAGATACTTTACACCTTGTCTTCTCCTCAGTTTTCATTTTCTCTCACACTGTGCATTGAGAAGCCTCTCCTAGGACAGTGTCAGTCCTGTTGATATGTTCAGACCCACTTTGTGCATTGTTTTCTCTCCCTGCCACATGCTGGAGATTTTCACATCTACCAGTGTGCACCACCGCCCTGAGGAGGATGCTGTGGTCTCTGGCTTTTACAGGAAGAAATTTGAGGTTCAGACTAATTAAGAGACTTTGTGTACAGACTCACAAATAGTAAAGGACACAGCTGAGATTTCAGCCTCCAGGTTCTCTCCAAAGCCTGGGTTGTTTCCACCGTGCCTGACTGTCCCTGTCTTTCCATTCAGAAGGGCCCTGCAGCTTAACCTTTCCTTTTGGTCTGGGTTGCTTCAAGTCAATATTACAGTATAAACAGCCACAACACCCTACCCAGTTACGACCGTAGCAATGATGCCTCACATTTGTTGAGTGCTGCCTGTGAGCCACGCCCAGGGCTGGGCCGAGGGCCTTTACTAACATGAAGTCATTCTGTCTTCACTGCAAACATGAGGAGTTCATGCTGTTTCCCCCTTTCGGAGCTTGAGACTCAGTAAATATGAAGGAAGTTGACTTTATTGAGGAGCGGGTTGAGAATCTGAGTTAAACCCAAGGTTTGCCAGGCTACCCCACTGTCAAGGTGCCTCCTGCCCTAAAGGCCACCATGTCATCCCTGCTCAAGTAGCTTTCTTGTACTTTGTCCATTACTGTTGATCATCATCCCATTCACTCCTTGCCAGACCTGGGAAGGAGGCTTCTCAGTCCCACTTTACAGAAACAGCCAGAATGAGTCAGTGGCCACACCAGGACTTGACTCTAGGCTTTCTCTTTCTTTTCTTTTCCCTCCCTCCCTCTCTCTCCCCGACCCCCTTTCCTTTTCTTTCCTTTCTTTTTTAAAATTACTATATATTATGTATGTATATATGTATTTTTGAGACAGGGTTAACTATGTAGCTCAGATTGGCCTGTAACCTGCAATCCTGCCTCCCAAATGCTGGGATTATAGGCCTGCACCACTATGCTCGCCTGACCCTAGGCTCTTTCTACCCTCCCAGGCTGCATCCTGAGAAAGACATTTTTCGAGTTATTTTTGGCTTTTTGAGACAGAAACTTGCTGTGTAGCTCAGGATGGCCTCAAACTCACAGTCTTCCCAAGTGCCTCAGCCTCCGGAGTGCTGGGATTATATGCATGTGTCCCAATGCCTGGCATTACAGTGTTTTTATTGATTTCTGTGTCCATATACAGAGTGTTTTTCCCTTCTGCAGATTCTCTGTCAGAGCCACTAAAGAGTTGCAAAAATACAACTCGTGGACTTGTCACTGCATTTCTGCTGAGCTCCTTCATTTGGAAAGGGCAGGCGCTGTGTCGGTGCTGGTCCTACTCCAGAGATTCAGGCTCTGGGAGTCTCAAGTGAGACTGGAGCTGCTCATTTTTACTGTAATGTCCAGGTGACACAGAGATGTAGGCTGAGTTGATGGTCTTGACATACCAAAGGATTTAGCATGTGGGGGCTGTTTGATCAATGGAAGCTGTCGTCACTGCCCTTGGTCACATACATGTGTTCTGGAGCACAGCTTTGTGCCAGCACCTGCCCAGGAGGCAACTGCCTACACTGGACAAGAAGGGAAAACACAGGATAACAAACTGCACTTGGAAAAATCGCAAGCTGTAACCATGTCAAGCTCTTTGGTTAGAAGCTTGTGGGTGAGGCTGATGTTAAAGAGGACTGAGCGGGTAGAAGAATCACAGTGTTGATGGGAACAGTCTATACAGTTGTCAAAAGGGGCTAAAATAATGGCCTGTCCATTCTGTACACATTGCATGGCTGTTAGAAAACACTGCATAGCCAGGGGCAATGACACACACCTATAATCCAAGCCACTCCCGAGGTGGAGGCAGAAGGATCACAGGTTGGAGGACAGAGGCAGCCTGCACAACCCTGCCTCAAGATAAGAAAATACAAAGTATGTGCAAGGACTTGAGTTAAACCCCCAAATACCACAAAAAAATAAAAAAGAAAGACCACTGCACAGATAAGTTTTGAAGAGCTTTAGAAGTCAGGCACGGTGGCGCACGCCTGTAATCCCAGCGTCTTGGGAGGCAGGGGCAGGAGGATCGCAAGTTTGAGACCAGAGGCAGTCTGCATAATTTAGCGAGACCCTGTCTCACAAAGTAAAAAAATGGGCTGGGGGTGCAGCTCAGTGGTACAGTACTTACAAAGCATGCAGGCACAAGGCTCTGGGTTCAAGCCCCAGTACCACCAAAAAAAAAAACAAAACTTTAGAGCCAGACATGGTGGCACACATCTGTAATCCCAGCACTTGGGAGGCTAGAGCAGAAGGAGCGCACATTCAAAGCAAGCCTGAGCTACATAATGAGAGACAGTCTATCTCAAAATAAAGCTCCAGGAGAATGTACACAGTACAGTTTTGTTCAGGTTTAGCATCACACATTTCTACAAGTATGTGTAAGAAATTCAGTGTAGCTTATTTTAGGAGTAGGGCTGGCACTAGGTGGATGGAGAGATTTTTACTCTAAACTTTATACCTGGTGCTGTGAGTTGTTTTTTATCATAGTCATGTATTACTCTGAGAAAAGGGGAAAAAAGTTGTAAAGGGTAATACTGAGAATAAATAGGACTAAAAAGCACAGCCCAGTGGGGAGGACTCCCTTACCCTATGCCTGTCAGCACCCGTTTTCCTAAGTCACTTCATCTGCTGAGGTGGATACAGGAGTCACCAAAATGAAGGCGCACAGTTCTCTGAGTCCCTGCGCTTCAGAGGAGCCCCGGTCTGCTTTTCCCATCTGTGGCCTGCATAACGCCTCTGAGAGGGGAAACACTCTCAGTGTGCCATCTCTTGCCTCTTCTGTTGCCTACCCCTAGACAAATGTTTATGGGTCTGCCCAGAGACGAAAAATGAGACCATTTGAAGGCTTCCAACGCAAAGCTATTGTCATCTGTCCCACTGACGAGGACCTGAAAGACCGAACAATAAAGCGGACCGACGAGGAAGGGAAGGATGTCCCTGATCACGCAGTCTTAGAGATGAAAGGTAGGCAGTGAATGCTCCTAAAGGGCCATCGCCATAGGTCTGTTACTCAGCGCGACCCCCTGGCTCCCTCCTTATTTCTTTTACAGTCTTGCCTTTTGTGTCTGCTTTGTGTCCCCTCCATCTCCCACAGCTGAGAGCAACCCACCTGGTTGCCTCTGTGGAAGGGTTTTCAGACCGGATGAGGTCAGGCGGTGTGAAGATAAAGGTGTATGGAGCCCACGCCAAAAGGCGTGGACCATTGCCTGCCTCTGGCACCCACTGGCTAGGCTAATGATGGCCAAGCCTCAGTTTGCCCCTTAGTGAAAACTGGGATGCATTTCCATCTGTCTGACCCACTCGCCTGCATGAGACTGGAGGGAGCTAAAATCTGGGATTTGGTAGGCCCTCGCCACCACTTCAGGAAGAGGAGGAAAGGAGCTCCGTCTTGCCTCTGTTATATTTGTGACTCTAGTTTCCTCCCCCTCGCCTCTAGTAGGCCAGTGTGGTGCTGGTGGAGGGGACAAGACACCAGAGGGCACTGACCTCGTTTCCTTCTTCCTAGCCAACTTCACGTTGCCTGACGTGGGGGACTTCCTGGATGAGGTTCTGTTCATTGAGCTGCAACGGGAAGAAGCAGACAAGCTGGTGAGGCAGTACAACGAGGAAGGCCGCAAGGCTGGGCCACCTCCTGAAAAGCGCTTTGATAACCGAGGTGGCGGTGGCTTCCGAGGCCGTGGGGGTGGCGGTGGTTTCCAGCGCTATGACAACCGGGGTCCCCCTGGAGGCAACCGAGGAGGCTTCCAGAACCGAGGAGGAGGCAGCGGTGGAGGAGGCAACTACCGAGGAGGTGAGCCTTCTCGCACAGGGCCCTCCCCGCCTTTTGCTCCCAGGTCAGGGTTCGGCTGACTGCCCTTTAGTCAGCACTGAAGCTTACAGAGCTCTGGCTGTGGGCAAGCCAGAGGAGTTGGACTTCAGGACCTCAGAGAAGCTGTCCCGCTGGCTCCCTCCCCTGGCCTGGCTTCCGAAGCCCTTTGCCCATTTGTAGGCCACAGTGATATTTCTGTGGGTCTCCACCATCTGACCATGAACACCTTGGGGAGTCCTGGAGCCCCCTCAGACCTGGCACAAGACAAGCAGGACTGGGTTTTTTTGGTTCTAAACCAAATGGAGAAAGGGGCTTAAAGAAGTTAGTTTGCCCAAGATCTCCCAGCTAAACTGAGCTGGGATTCAAGTGATCTAAACCTCAGGTACTTAGTAAGTGCTGCTGCATTTGAAGTAAAGTGTTCGTAATTTAAACAAATGCGGGCTGGGATTTAGCTCAGTTGGTAGAGCGCTGCGCTGCAGTCTCTGAGGTCCTGAGTTCAGTTCCCAGTACCTAGCACCGCAAAAATGGGAGAAGGACCTGGCAATCCACTCCCAAGGCAATCCCGAAGCACTCAGCCATTGAAAACCCTATGAGGGTCACTATGAGTTGGCACCTAACAACTCGATGGCACCTAACAACAATAACAATTTAATAAATATGTCTGAGCCTTACTCTTCTAGTCTTATGTTAAAGAGTTCTGGGGACATAGCCATGACCTAAATAGCTTAACGGGAAAGCCTAGAATGCTGTGACCTTCAGTGACTCCAAGTTAGCCTGAGGCAGACAGCAGAGCTCAGGAGAGGCCTCCGGAGGTGCTGATGTCTAAGCAAAGGTCCACACCACAGGCCCAGTAGGGGTAGGCTGGGGGGTAAGGTAAGGGTTTTAGGCCCAGACACAGCTGCACAGAGGCTCAGAGGGCAGCCCCCTTGGCCAGGCTGGAGAGGAGCAGATCTGGCTCTTCTGGGTGCCAGTGCTGGGCCTCCTTCCTGAATGTGGCTTTCCAGTTTGTTCAACTGTTGAGATGCTGGAACACAGCCAAGACAGTCCTGATCCCGGCCTCACAGGCTCTCAGGCCAGTGGAGGAGACATGCCTGTCCATAGACAGTTAGGCATGGTGCTGTCAGAATGGGACAGGGGAGCACGCTAGGGGCATGCAGATGTACTTTACTTGTTTACTTCGCTGAGCTTATGTCCGGGCCTGGCCTCTGCGGGTTGCACCTCGAGAATGATGGGACCTCTCTTGTGGATTTCTCCACTGCAGGTTTCAACCGTAGCGGAGGTGGTGGCTACAACCAGAACCGCTGGGGTAACAACAACCGTGATAACAACAACTCCAACAACCGAGGCAGCTACAACCGGCCTCCCCAGCAACAGCCACCACCACAGCAGCCGCCGCCACCACAACCACCACCACAGCAGCCGCCACCGCCGCCAAGCTACAGCCCTGCTCGGAACCCCCCGGGGGCCAGCAGCTACAACAAGAACAGCAGCATCCCTGGCTCCAGCGCCAATACCAGCACCCCCACCGTGAGCAGCTACAGCCCTCCACAGGTGAGGGAACACATGTGTCCGTCGCAGGTGGGCACAGGTGTGCTTTACACCCATCCAGCGGGGAGGAGGCATCTGAGGAATCAACACGTGCTTTGGCCACAGTCTCCATGCTGCCCTCCAGCCTGTCCTTTCTCCCTGGGTACTCTGGGCAGGGCCGCATGCTAAACATTGCTGGATTCCCACCACCCTTCAGGGCGAGATGTAGGCATCAGTCCCCCAGTAAGTTCATGTCCCTTGGCTGTGTCCTGGATTTCCAAGAAAGCACTTGGTGGAGTCACCCATTGCCTGGGCTGCAAGGATCTGACGACCTCTTGTCCCCAAGACTAGAGACCAGGGCCCCAGAGTCAGGAAGGACCTGCCTTCTGCACTGGAAGCTGCCACAATGCTCTGGGCTCCATTCAAGTGCTTAGACGGTGCTCAGGCTGGGTGTGCCCGGGCTCCTGCCAGCCAGAGTGTGTCTGTGATTATGCGGCAATTTGCCAAGCACTTCCACATGCCAGCTTGGGAACAGTTCCCAGGACACAGATGATGGGTCCCAGTCCCCAAGTAGCTAGAACGTGTCCTAGGAGTTGGGCAAGCACAAATTCAAACCTCCAGCCCCACAGTGACTTAAGACAAACAGCTTTACCCTTCTGGTCCTTGTTCTCCCCACAAAGGACTAGAGGTGTTAGGAGAACTCACTTCTGAGGTTCTTTGTGAGACATGGGTGGCTTAGTGGTTAAGGCTCTGGGACTAGGCAAACCTGGGGTCAGTCCTTTTTAGCTGTGTGACTTTGCCCCAGTGATTTCACCTTCTTGAGCTTCAGTTTCTGTCTGCAAAAGGGGGCTAATGGAACCTACCCCCAGAGTTGACCTGGAGAGTGAGTTGATACAGCCTGTACATAAGAAACACTTCGTACGCCTGTAATCCCAGCGGCTGGGGAGGCGGAGGCGGGAGGATCGCAAGTTCGAGAGACCAGAGGCAGTCTGCGTAACTTAGCGAGACCCTGTCTCAAAAAAAGTAAAAAAAATGGGCTGAGGTGCAGCTCAGTGGTCCAGCACTTGCGAGCATGCAGGCGCGAGGCCCTGGGTTCAACCCCCAGTACCGCAAAAAAAAAAAAAGAAGAAGAAGAAGAAGAAGCACTTCACAAATGGTAACCACAATTTTTCTCAGCAAATCCTCCAATAACAATTAGCACTATGTATTGAGTGCTCGGCTGGGATTTAGCTCAGTGGGTAGAGCGCTGCGCTGCAGTCTCTGAGGACCCGAGTTCAATTCCCAGCACCGCAAAAACAGGAGAAGGGCCTGGCAATCCACTCCCAAGGCAATCCCGAAATAGCCATTGAAAACCCTATGAGGGTCGCTATGAGTCGGATACCGACTCAACGGCACCTAACAACAACAACAACAACATTGAGTGCTCATAAGCTTATGGGATACAAATGCCAATCCAAAAGGGAATATACGCTGTGATTCTCATTCTACAGAAAACAAATTGGAACTTCAAGAGATGCTGTGTCCCTTGCTCCCCTTGGGTCTCAGAGCTGAGATTAGACCAAATCATGGCCCTAGGGCTTGCCACCTCATCCTCTCCTGTCTTGCCACATTAGAGCTGACTTTGCCTTCTCAGCCCAAAGACCCTCCGTCAGGGAAGTGCCTTTGTGAGCTAACTGCTTATGAAGGGCCTCCATCTAGCTGCGAGCTCAGTGGTTCACAGAGTTTTGGTCTTTTTCTCTACCTTCCAGCCGAGTTATAGCCAACCGCCCTACAACCAAGGTTACAGCCAGGGCTACACAGCCCCACCACCTCCGCCTCCACCACCACCTGCCTACAACTATGGGAGCTACGGTGGCTACAACCCAGCCCCCTACACCCCACCACCACCCCCTACCGCACAGACCTACCCTCAGCCCAGCTATAACCAGTATCAGCAGGTAGGTGCAAGATGGGGTACCAGTGGGATGGATGGTGTTTTTCCCAGAGTGGAGTCCCTGGCCTCCCTCGGGCTTTGATCTGGTACAGCTAGTCCATTTGGTTAACATGTCTGCACTGGCTGCTGAATAACTGGGATCACAGCACCCGTCCATAGGGCAGCAGCAGGCAGAGGAAGCCCAAATGCTACTTCAGCACCATGGTCAGGGGGCACGAAGCCCGGCTTCACGATGGTCTCAGGCAGCCATGCCACTTTCCATAACATTTGGAGTACGATGTCCATCTACACCTGATAGGGCACTAGGTTGATAAGCCAAGAGACCAGGGCTTTAGTCCCTAAATGCCCTCCCATGTGGCATCACCTCAGTCTCTTGTCCTCCCAAGGTGCCTTCATTTCTCTGTGGGGACCCGTAGATTGTCGTCACTGCACCCCTCTCTGCCCTAGGCAAGGGTGAGCCATGGGAGGTGCCAAGTGGAGTGGCTGAGGGACAACCTGGTGCTCTTGTCTGTCTCCCCAGTATGCCCAGCAGTGGAACCAGTACTATCAGAACCAGAGCCAGTGGCCGCCGTACTACGGGAACTACGACTACGGGAGCTACTCGGGGAGCACACAGGGCGGCACAAGCACACAGTAGCCGGGGTGGCCACGGCTCCCAGAGGCCCCGGCGGCTTCCTCCACCAGCGCCTGCCTTGGCCCCTCCACCGCCAGCGGGTCCCGTGGTGCTGGGGACGGGGTCATCCCAGAGCTGCCTCCTGTGGCCCACTGCCTCCCCTGAGGGGCTTCTTCCCCACACAGGCCAGGCATTTTTCTCTGGATTCAAATAGGCAACAGTGACCTTTTATCTTGTTTGTTCCCTCCACCCCCCTCCTCCTCCTCTTCCTCCCTGCCTCCATTTTGACTAAAGAGTCCCCCTCTTCCTTGGTCACACCGTGAGGCCACAGTGACCAAGGAGAGGGCCCCTGCCTGTCTGCTACTCCCAGTCCTGCTCTAGCCCCTCGGCTTCCCAGATTCTCATGCAGTTGGTTGTAAATTCTTCCAGGAGCTGTTTTACTGTCTACTTTTCAGGATTTAAGGAAAAAAAAAGAAAAAAAGGAAAAAAAAAAGTTTAAAAAGCAAAAGGTGGAGGGAGGAAGCAGTGACATATTTTTTTGGTAATTATGCTTTTTTTTAATTTTTAGAATTTGTCTGTTTTTACTGTGGGTCAGCCGTTGATACTTCATCAAAATAACCATTTCTTTGCTGAGTTCAGGTGACTGAGGAAGAGCCACACCCTCAAAGCAAAACAAAACACACAAAACCACAAAATCATCTTTAACCTAACTTTTTATACGATGTCTCAATTCCCCATAACTTTGCACACAAGCTTCTGTGTTCAGTTGAATTGTAACTGCTTTTTGTATTTGGAGAGAGTGTGACTATTGAACTTGAAACCTTTTATTCCAGGTGTCTTGGTAGTTTCTGGTGGGATTAAGTGGGCAAGAGGGTGAAGGGAAGGTGCGGGGGGGCTCTTTCCTTTCTGAACATGAAGTTCACCCCACTGCCTCCTCTCTAGTGCTCTCCCAGGTGCCAGACCTCAGAGTTTTCCTCACAGTGATCCACTTTGATTATTCTTACTTGCCCTTTGACCCATATGTTTTAACAAGATTTTAACAAACTGCACTTATTAAGAAATGTTTTGCCCTGTTTTGTTTTGTTTTGTTTTATTTTGTTTTGTTTCAATAAATGACATGGCACCTCCTAGCAGGAAGGAAACAGGGTCAAAACCCTGAAGTGTTACTGCAGTTGGCCTTTAATTGGGGTGGGAGGTCTTCTCGAGGGGAAACTATTAGGTGCGAATGGTGACGCATGCCTATAATCCCAGCCGTGGGAAAGCTGAAGCAGGAAAATGAGTTCCAGGCCAGCCTGAGATATGTAGGGAGCCCCTGTTTTAGAAAAGGAGGAAATGACTTTACTCATTCGTTAAACAAATGCTTGCCGAGGGACCTGTGTGCCTGGCCCCAGTTTTGATGCTCAGGATGTCCTTCTAACCTAGGGCCCCAGTTTAAAATACACTTGAAAAATGCACTTAGAGTGGTTCTCTGCTTAGCACAGTCCCAAATACCTGGCAAGAATATTTAGTAGAAGGCATGGAGCAGGTCCACAGGCAGAGTGATAAGTGGGGCCCTTAGGATAGAGACCACACTGGCTTGTTCGGGGCCATCACCAGGTACTGACTGACCACACACCTCAGGCCTGGCTTGTGTGCTACACTTAGGGCAATCTGCCTGTCTTCTGAGGGCCAGGCTGGTTGAGATTCCAGAAGCTTCATTTCTTAGTATGTGTTGGGTACCTGCTCTATTCTTTGGCTGTCCTGGACCCTCCTGGCCAAAGCAGTCCTGGCCCGAATTCTCTTGAGCTCCCACTACAGAGAGAACATGGGCCTGTGGTAACTTGAGACCCTGGGGTGGAGTGAGGGAAAGGCTTCCTGGAGAAGGGAAAAATAGGAGTGAACTTGGGGATTGCACCCCCATGGCTCACCAGCCTTACTTGACTTCATCTCTCAATTCCCTTAGGGCCTGCTGTGTTCTCAGGTTTAGGGATGATGGGGGATGGGCACAAGTGGCCAACTCTACCCCACTGTCCTCCCTCTAGGATCTGAGAGCCTCTGAAGGGATGAGGGAGGCTAACTAGTCTCAAGTCCTAGGGTGGGGCTTCTGAACATGGAAAGGTAAGAGCTGGTGGCCAGAAGGCACCCTAGAATTCTTGACTGCTCTGAAAGGGCTGGAAGGATTTCTAGTCCCCTAGTCTGGGAAGTCCCTCTCCCAGCAAGTGCATATACTGGGCAATAGCGCCCTCTGCTGGCCCCACTCGGTAATGCTGAGTACTTTCTCCCTCTGTGGGTAGTGGCAAGTAGGACCTCACTACCTTTCTTCCACATCTCTAGGTTTTAAGAAAATGCAAATGAAGTTCTTCCTCTGTTCTCAGCCAGCCTCGGGATTAATGCACCAGTTTCCTCACACCTCTCTAGTCCCTTCCCCTGATCCCCTTGCCAATCTCTCCAGGATAAAGCTCAAGCCACTTAATAGGGTTTATGAGGCCCCACATGACCTGGTACCTGGTGACCTTAATGGCTTCGCCTCTTTCTGCAAGTCTTTGAACTTCAGATCAGTGGTTCTTTAATTCTAAGGAATCACAAATCTCTTTCAGGAAACTAAATGCCATGAACTTCTGCCTTAGAAAATACATATATATACCTGCAATTTTGCCTAGAGATTCATGAGGCTCTCAAGTCCTCCACAGCCAATCGTGGCCATGAAGTTAGAACCTCTTTCCTGTTCCCTGACCTTACTGAAGAGCTTACAGCAACCAGGACCTGCCATGCTCTCAACCCAGCTGCTGTCCATCCTTCAGGTCTCAGCCTGGGCCTTTTCCTACCAGAAGAGCTTCTGCCCCAGCCTGTGGTGGGCAGGGCCATCAGAGCTCAGGCCACAGCTAATAACAGACCCCTGAATATGAGTTCCTACCCAACTCAGAGCAAGTCATGACCACATAGTTCCTCCATATCTACAGATTTCCCCCAGCACCTGGGAACTGAAAGAGGGGTGTTCCTTGAACTCACCACACACCTCATGCCAGCCAGGGACTGGGTGTGGTGACATAGGAAGAGTCAAGGGTAAGTAAATAGGCCTTAAAGAAACAAAAGGGCAGATAAGGGTCTAAAAAGAGCACAAATTCAAGAGTCTGGATGAAACAGGCGCTGGAAGGTGGGCACCCAAGCCGACGCCCCATGTGTTAGGCACACCAGGAGCCGGAGTCACGGCAGTGGATGAGTGAACCATGGTTCAGATCCCTCTTGATTTTCCAATTTCAGACACGAGAGGCCAAACCTCATCTCACCGAGGTGCCCCTTTCCTTGGCTGTGAAAGGCAGGCAGGGCCGAGATACGGACGCATGCGCAGAGTAAGATCCGCCTTTGAGCCGGAACTTTGGTGCCTGGACTAACCGGAGTACCCGGCCAGTGGAGCGTGCACAGCCGGAAGTGGCTGCCGAGTGTGTGGGGTGGATATCGGCGTGTGGAGCCCGCTACGGCGGTTGATAAGTGGGAGACAGGGGAGATGGAGGCCGTGGCGACGGAGGCGGCGGCGGCAGTGGCGGAACCCGATGAGGGTGAGGTGCTGGCCACGCGGAGGCGACGGGAGGGTACTGTTGTGGTGTCACGGGGAAATGCTTCCCGGGGAACCCCTGCCCTCAGCGTTACCTGCCTCTTCCACCGCTCTGTCCGGATCACCCGCTCTTCTGGCCTCTTGTCCGTCCATTTTCTTCCCCGAAGTTAACCTCGTCCCACTCCAACCGCGTCCCAAACACACTTTTTGGCCAGGCTCTCGGGTTAACATAAACTCTCTCCCTCCCTGGTCTAACTCGCCCACTGTCTCGGACCAGCCCTTCTCAAGTTACCTCCCTCCCTGTGCCAATCGGAGCTGTCCTTTGACCCAGGCTATCCCTTCTCCTGTCTCATGCAAACTCTGCTCATTCCCCCCACGAAAAATTTCCCATTCCATTCTAACTCCTCTTGCCCCAAAGTCTGCCATCCAATATGTCTCCCCAAACTTTTTACTCCATTTCTACCCCCGCCCTTTCTTTCCTTTACTTCTATGCCTTTTACTTCTCCCGTTGCCTTCCCACCAGCGTCTAACTTGCTTTTTTTTTTTTATCTTATTCATCTTAAAATCCATCTTATTGCTTCAGAGTAATCTAATGAAGGGTGAAGTGTAGTTGGGTAGTTGAAACACCATTAGCTGCTGAGCAACTCAGGAGGCCGAGGCAAGAGGATCTGGAGTTCGAGGCCAGAGGCAGCCTGGGTAACTTAAAAGGGGCGTGCCGGTGCGGCCTGGTGGTAGGGCACTTGCAAAGTATATGAGACGCTCTGAATTCAATCCCCTAATACTGGGGGCAGGGAACACTACGAGTTAAGAACTGGTAATTGTTGAAGCTGGATGAATGGGTATATGAACAGGACTGAGGGGTTTTCATGCACACTATTTTTGTGTGCTTGAGATTTTCTGTATTTTAACTTTTTTTTGGGGGGGGGGCGCGGTACTGGGGGTTGAACCCAGGGTCTTGTGCTTGCATGCTTTGTAAGTGCTGTACCACTGAGCTGCACCCCCAGGTCATTTTTTTACTTTTTGAGACAGGTTCTCACTAAATTACACAGACTGCCTCTGGTCTCAAACTTGAAATCCTCCTGCCTCCGCCTCCTGAGCCACTGGAATTACAGGTGAGTGCCACCGCGCCTGGCTTTGTATTTTGACTTTTTGTTTTTTTGTGGTACTGGGGGTTGAACCCAGGGCCTCGCCCTTGCATACTCTGCAAGTGCTGTACCACTGAGCTGTACTCCCATGCCATTTTTTTACTTTTTGAGACAGGGTCTTGCTAAGTTACGCAGACTCCCTCTGGTCTCGAACTTGCCATCCTCCTGCCTCCGCCTCCCGAGCCACTGAGATCACAGGCATGCACCATGGCGCCTATTTTAATTTTTTGATGCCAGAGATTAAACCCTGGGCCTTATGTATGCTAAGCACATACTCTACCACTGAGCTACACCCCTAGCCTAAAAATTTTTTTCTAACAAAAAGAAAATCTGTTCTTGGCCTCCTGCTGCCTTCCAGGTGTACACTAACCTCTCCTTCCTCACCTCCTTCCCACTGCAGCCTGGCCTTTACGCTCCGAAATTCTGACCAGGGTCCCCAGTGACTTCCCCCTCCTGCAGCAAAACACAGTCACTTCATCCAGTTGTTTTCTTACTAGATTACCTGAAGGACTCAATGCCATCGACCCTTCCATCCCTCTTGAAAGTTTCCCCTTGCTTCTCTGCCACCACTCTGTCTTCCCATCTCTCAGGCTGCTCCTTCTCAGCCTTTGCATTAATTTCTGGTGACTTCTCTACCAAATTACCATAACCTGGGGGTTTTAAACAGAAATTTGTGTTCCCACTGTCCTGGAGGCCAGAAGTCTGAAATCTGTATCACTGAACTAAAACCAGGGTGTCCCCAGAGCCTGGTTCCCTCATAGGCATTAGGCTCTTCCTTGCCTCTTCCAGCCAGTGACAGCTTCTGGACCATCCTGATTCGTGGCCACATCACTCCACTCTCTGCTTCCACCTACACACTGCTGCTCTGTGTGTGTCAGATCTCCCTCAGCCTCTCTCAGAGGACACACCTGGATCATGCAGGATAATTTCTCCATCTTAAGAGCTTTAACTGAATTATGTCCATGGAGACTCTTCTTTTTTTCCTTCAATTTAAGGTACCTCGTGCTCCAGGGATTATGACGTGGCCATCTTTTGAGGGGCCAGTTTTGAGCTTCCACAAGCGTATCCCATCTGCTGATGGCCCCTCTTCTTTCGTCCCCCTCACACTCCTCCATGCCCTCCACTCCCCCCACCTCTCATTTTCCTCTGCTTTAGTTTTTATCTTGGCTCCAGTGACACCTCGAAACTCTTGTCTTGTGCCCAGCGCTTCTCTTCTCAGGACTCCGGAGGCCCAGGTCCCAGCAGGCTCTTTGATGTCTCCCTTTGAATGTCACCGGGCCCATCACACCTCCCATGGCCCAAATCTGCTTCTTGTCTGTGCCCCTGACTCAGGGACAGATTGACCATCTCCTAGGCCAGAGTCCTAGACTTTATCCAGAATACTTCTCTCCCTTCCTGGTCCTCCAGCCCTGTGGCTTGTCCCCTTGGCTCATGAGCCCCTTCCTAGCCCTCCCCTCCACAGCCCCCACCCTGCCTCCGTCTTCTCTTGCCCCGGTGATGGAAACTCCCAACACCCACAGCCATCACCCCCTTCTCCCCTCGCCTTCCCAGCCAAGCTGCATGAAGGCGTTGGCTCCACTCTGTCTGCAGGTCCTGCCTCCCACAAGCTTCCTGAAGTTCCCACCAGGCTTAAGAAACAGCTGCCACTGGGCTTTGCCCAGGACCTTGCTTTCCTCTGATCTTCGCCTGTATTATCTTTTGATCTTGACTGGCTTCCACATCAGAGTGTCGGCTCCTGGAGGGCAGTGGCTAGAGTGCCCCTAGCAAATGTATTCATAATTTTGTGAACAAGTGAAAAGGCAAATATTGAGTAAATCGGTAAATCAGGCCCCAGGGCTTTGGCACTGGCTGTTCCTCCTACCTGGAAGTCTCTTCCTCCAGAAATCTCATGGCTCAGTCCTTCGCCACCTCAGGTCTCTGCTCAAAAGTCACTTTTTTGGCAGGTCTTCTGTGACCTTTGCATCTAAATGCATAGCCATCCCCCATTCCTTCCTCCTCCTCTATTTTTCCATATAGCCAGGGAAGCATGACCTGGGTGATTTCAGGAGTTAGGTTGCTAATTGTCTATGTCCTCTCGCTCACATGTCAGCCTCTCGCTCACTGCGCTCTCTCTAGGACCTAGAATAGAGCTCAGAGTATAGTAGGTGCTCAGTAAACGTGACCCGAGTGCTAAACACACGGCGCCTTCCTACCTGATCCCTTCCCCCTTGCCCTCCAGCCCTCCCGTCCCTGAGCTAACAGATCTCGCTTCTTCACAGACTGCGTGGAGCCCAAAGCTGGGCACTGGGGGGAGCTGAGCTGGACACAGGTCCCATCCAAACCCCAGGACAAGGAGGAGGTAGAGGAGAGCGCGCCTGGAGACCTGGACAGCAGCCCCTCCAGGGCGGAGGACCCAGCGGTGAGCGCCATGCTGCGTGCCGTGGCTGCCAGCCGCCTGCCCGTGTGCAGCCAGCAGCAAGGCGAGCCCGACCTGACCGAGGGCCAGAAGGTGGCCATCCTGGGCCAGCTGTACCACGAGAAGCCACTGGTGTTCCTCGAGCGCTTCCGCACGGGCCTCCGGGAGGAGCACCTCGCCTGCTTCGGCCACCTGCGTGGTGACCACCGTGCGGACTTCTACTGTGCCGAGGTGGCCCAGCAGGGCACGGCCCGGCCCCGCACCCTGCGCACCCGCCTGCGGAACCGGCGCTATGCCGCCCTGCGCAAGCTCATCCAAGGTGCGGGGGCTGGCAGGGGAGGGCGACGGGAGAAGAAACTGAGGCAGAGGGAGTGAGAAACAAGGATGCAAAACCAGGAACCCAGAGAGGGACACAGTGAGAGCGGGAACAGAAAAGTCAAATAACGGGGAGAGGAAGGAGACAGATGGGGCCCTGGGTCAGCTCTGGAGCACGCAGTGAGTAGGAGTCAGAATTTAGCAGATCACTAATGTAGGAGAAGCCTGCAGCCATAGCCCTGTGGCATCTGATCCCATCAGATCTCAGAAGCTAAGCAGGGTTGGGCCTGGTTAGTACTTGGATGGGAGACTGCCTGGGAACACCAGGTGCTGTAGGCTTGGGAGAAGGACCCAGCAATCCACTCCCAAAAATCCACCCGCCATTGAAAACCCTATGAACAACAGAGAAGCACTGACAATAATGTTTCTCCTGTTGTATGTAGGGTCGCTATGAGTCGGATACCGACTCCACGGCACCTAACAACAACAAAATGTAGGAGAAAGGCCATTTTAGATCAGGGGGCTGGGAACACAGTACACAGGACTGTGGTGATTGGTTGGCTCTAAGAAACACCATGGCCGAACTTGATGCCATATACAAAGGCAGCAGCAGAAACCCAGGGGAATATGGTTATGGCCATAGGGACACAGAGGCCTTCTTGAGCAAAACATGTGTCAAAGGATGGAAAACCTGTGGCCAGACCCTCATGAAAAACTTCTGGCGACCAAAGACACCAGAACTAAAGCTGAAAGGTGAGAGCGAAGGAGGCAGAGCGTGAGGCAGGGTCCGTTTGCGCGAAGCCCAGGCTGTAGAGAGGGTGAGGCGGAAGGAGCAGGACACAGGTGCGTGGGAACGAGGAGGAAGGATGGAAGGAGATGAGTGAGTCCCTGAGTGGGGTGGGGGTAGGGACAGGACCCGGAAGGAGCAAAGAGAGATGGCGGGACAGGAGGAGAGGGGAGAAACAATCTGCTAGAACAGAGGTGCCCTAAGGGAGGGTGGGACAGGGATGGCCACAGACCACAGTGCCGCAGGGGCCAGCTTTCTAGGTGGATTTGGGGCCTGAGACCCTGGAGGCAGGGTGAGGACCTGTGGCTGGGAGGGCCAGGCAGCCAGGAGATGTGGAGGTTGCCGGGGGCACCTCGGGAGAGGTTGGACCTGGGCCTGCCTCCAGCCATCCTCACGCAGGGTGACCTGGTCCCTGCCAGGCCCATGCCACTCTGGCCCGATTGTGCACTCACCGGCCAGATCCACACGGGTGTGCGCGCGCACATGGGCCCCGCAGTGAGGGCCTGTCCAGGCGTTGACACGGCCAGACACGGCACACAGGCAGGCATGCCCGGCCCGCTTGTCCCACAGGCCAGCGCTGAGTCACCCAGGCCCCTGTGGGTAGTGTGTTGAGATGCACGGGAAGCCACGTGTGCTGTGACCGTCACACACCTGGGGGCTGGAGCTTGTGGGCCCTGCCAGGTTGCAGGCCTGGTCCTGTACACACGCCCAGCATTGGTGTGAGTCCTTGTGCCCACACAACCTCGGGCCTCTGTGCACACTCCCCTCTGCTCCTGAACATGCACACCTGCACACGCATGTGCACATCTTTTCACAAGCGTGACCACGCACCACATGCAGACAAAGCCCCCACCGTGCCTCTCCTCTGCGCAGGCGGTGAGTACTTCAGTGACGAGCAGATGCGGTTCCGGGCGCCGCTGCTGTACGAGCAGTACATCGGGCAGTACCTCACCCAGGAGGAGCTCAGCGCCCGCACCCCAGACCCCCAGGCCCCTCGGCCCGGCTCCCCCAGCTCGCCGGCCTGTCCCCTCTCCGACCTGCTGCTCCAGTCCTACCAGGAGCGGGAGCTGCAGCAGCGGCTGCTCCAGCAGCAGGAAGAGGAGGAGGCCTGTCTAGAGGAGGAGGAGGAGGAGGACAGCGACGAGGAAGGTGAGGGCCAGCAGCAGGGAGACCCCCGTGTGCAGATACTCCTGCCCCAGGCCTGTCTTTTTCTCCATGTCAGGATGTGAGGCTGAGCCCCCACTTAGAGGGCAGACGTTGCTTCCCCACATGCCTGGCCTGACCCCACCCAGTGAGCCCCTCCCGCCCTCTCCAGCGCCTCTGCCTCGTGCTCCCCAGAGGCACCACTCTCGGCCTCCGCTCAGGCTCTGACCTCTGCAAACAGGAAGTGTGGAAGGCCGGCCTGCCTCCCCTCCCTCAAGCCCCAGCCTTGATGGTGGCACCCAGCCTCCAGCCCACCACTTGTGTCTGATGCACACCCCGCCTGTCTCTGTCACACTGGGCTCCCTGTGCTGCACAGCATGGGGCTGGGCACCGAAGCAGCAAGTGTGGATATACACACGCTCAGGCCGCCCTCCCGGGGTGTCTCTCCACAGACCAGAGGGCAGCCAAAGACTCAGAGGCCTGGATGCCCGACTCGGAGGAGAGGCTGATCCTGCGGGAGGAGTTCACCAGCCGCATGCACCAGCGCTTCCTGGATGGCAAGGACAGGGACTTCGACTACAGGTGCTCCTGGGCCCTCCCCCCGCCCTGGACCACACGCAAACCCCATGCCCGACCACTGAGGGCCGCCCTTCTGGGCGCTGGAAGGCCCTGGAACAGTTCCAGGAAAATATCTGGGGGCCGACAGCCCTGGGGTTTCACATCGGCCAGAGGAGAGGCGGGCAGGACCCTGGGGTAGCCTTGCCCACCTCAGAGCCTCTGTCCCCCGTGTGTGAGAAATGAACGAACTGGGCAGACGTTTTGCTCAACATAAACACTGAAACACTGCCACCCCAGCAAGTGGCAGTGAGGCAGGGTACCACTATCCCAAACCCCCCTGATGCCCAGGACCCCGAAGGAGTCAGGCTGTAGGAAGCAGCCCGTGGCAGGCGTATCCGCAGTGCCACCTGGCATCTCCAGTATAGCCTCAGGGGGTTCACAGGCCCCTTATCTCAGGGAGGGCACAGCAGAGGGATGGACGCTCCAAGAAACAGTTTGTCATCTGAGTGGGTCTCACCTGTCGTCCCAATCCTGGGCCTAGCAGCAGGGCCCTCCTGGGGCCCAGATCCAGCCCCTGAACTTGGAATTGTGCAGCCACGAATAGGCAGCCCCTCTGTGGCCCCTCAGTAAAATAGGGATCACGGCTGCCATGGTCGTGGGGGTCAGCACACAGTGCTCAGACCATGCTGGCTCCTTCTGGGCCCCTCCAGCTCTGGACGTTGTCAGGCGCATCCATGCCCAGCTGGGGTGGAAGCTGAGACCCTCAGTTCTCACATGAAGCCGTGAGCCAAGTGCAGGTGGGGGCGCCTCGGGAGCCCACGCCACGGCCACACCCCTCCCAAACTGGGTACGCTGAGGATGCCGGAGGCATTGGGTCCCCAAGCCTGTGCCCTTAGGAGGCCGGCTGTAGGGCAGCCAAAGCCCAGACGTGTCCCTTAGTGTGGACCACATGTCTACGGCACAGGTCCAAGCTCGGGATCGAGCGGGTCCCACTCCAGCAGAAACACAAAGACTGGCCTGGCACCAAGGGGTGACGGGGCCACGGAGAAAAGCAGAGCAAGCCGGGCACCGTGGCGCACGCCGGTGATCCCAGTGGCTCGGGAGGCAGAGGCAGAAGGATCGTAAGCTCGAGACCAGTGGCAGTCTGTGTAACTTAGAGAGACCCTGTCTCAAAAAGTAAACAATGGGTGAAGGTGCAGCTCAGCATCCAGCACTTACAGAGCACGCAAGCGCGAGGCCTGGGTCCAACACCCAGTACCGCAAAAAAAAAGAAAGAAAGAAAGAAAGAAAAGCAGAGCAGGGTGAGGAGGAGGGGGAGTGCCAGCCTCCGCAAGTGGACGCCTCCACAGACCTGCGGGGGGAGGGGGAGGCACGGAAATGCCTGGCAGGGGGACAGCAGGTTCAGGCACCCTAGGGGCACAGACGAGCGGCCAGGCACTAAACACAGGGCTTTGGGAGCCAGGGTAGGGAGGGCAGAGTCTGCTCAGCCCGGCCCCTTCCTCTGCCCTTGCACCAGCTGCTTCCTTGGGCATCTGTCCTATGTGGGGGTGTGTGAAGTGGCATGCCTGGCCACTGCCCTCTGGGTGCCCAGTACCCTGCGCCAGTAGAGATGACCCGGACAGCAGCGTGCCCAGGGAGGCAAAACCGTCCTGTTGAGAAAGCCACGGCCTGCCTTGGGAATGTGGGGCCACCGCGTCTTCCGGCTTGCATTGACTGACTGATACCAGGGGCTGAATCCCAGGCCTCGCACATACTCTGCTAGTGACCTACCGCTAAGTTACGCGGTCTGCCTCCGGCCTTGAACCTGCGCTCCTCCGGCCTCCGCTTCCTGAGTTACTGGGATGGCAGGCGAGTACCACATGGCAGGGCGTTTCTTCCAGCTTTTAAGAGAAAGCAGAAGCCAGGCGTGGTGGTGCATGCCTGTAATCCCAGCACTTGGACAGCCAAGGCCAGACGACTGACGCAAGTTCTGGGCCAGCATGGCCTACACATCAAGACCCTGTCTGAAAAAGCCAAACACAAACAAACAAACAAACAGAAATAACGGACAAGAAGAAAACAGGCTTTCAGTAAAGTCTCTGATTGGGAAAATGTTTCCTTTAAAGTCCTGAAAGGCCTGGCGTCTCTGAGGTTCACCTCCAACTGTCAGCTGCCTCATGGGACCCCAGGCCCCTGACAGTCCCCTTCCCCCACAGCACGGTGGACAACAACCCTGACTTCGACAACCTGGACATCGTGGCACGGGACGAGGAGGAGAGGTACTTCGATGAGGAGGAGCCTGAGGATGCACCCAGCCCCGAGCTGGATGGGGACTGACGTCCACCCCTGCAGCCAGCAGTCAGCACCCGCTCTTCCCAGCCCCAGCAGGGCAGCCGGCTACAGGCTGGATCAGTGACTTTCTCCAGGGGGACGTCAGGGTGGCACCCCACACACCCCTTTGGGCCTGGTCTCACCTCACCTAGGCCCAAGGGTTTCTAGGGTTCCCCAGCCTCTCCCCTGTCTCCCCACCTCTTTGTCTGGTTGTCTCTGGGTTGGTTCCTGTCTCTCTCACTGCCCCTTCTCCCTCCCAGGCGTCTGGCCTCTGTGTCTCCCCCAGTCTCTCTTTCTCTCTGTCTCCCTCTCTGTGCCAAGAGCTCTGTCCCCACAGAGAGGCTCAGGATGAACATCCACCCCACCCCCAAGGCCAGCCTGTAGGACCCATGGAGGCTGCAGCTGGCCAAGTGGACTCCAGCACCCGACTCAGGCTACACCTGAGCCCCAGAGCAGTGTCTGGGCCTGTCCGTGCCCCGCCTGTCTGTATGGCTCTCCTGCCCTCAGCACCTGCTTGCTCTGTCCTGGTCCCATCTCTCCTTCCACCTCCCTCTCCCTCTCCCTCTCCCTCTCCGGGCCTGTTCTTCCTTCTGCCTGGCGTTCCCATCCCTCTCAGCCTTATCTCCACCCCAGCTGCCCCTCCCCCAGGCCTGGCCGCCTGGCAGCAGAACCCTGACTGCCCCGCAGTGCGGGAATGGGACCCGCATCCCCATAGGGTGGCCCCCGGCTGGCTCCTGCCTCTCCAGGAGGACTGGCAGAGGCAGAACTGGGGATCACAAGGCCAGCTTGGGTGTGGAGAGGGGGGACCCTCCCAGTCCCACCAGCCCCCAGCCCCCCTGCCCAGCCACAATTTTCCCTTCCTTCACTTCCTTCGCCTCCCTCTCCTGTTTACGCTCCCCAAATCCGAGGAGTCTGTTATCATGGGTCCTGAGTCATCCCCCACACGGCCTGCTGAGTCCCTGCCCCCAGCCAGCCACAGAGCCCGCCCCACGGAGCCCCCTGCCGCCCTGGCCTAATGGGAGCCAGATGGCCGCCTGTGACTCAGCCATGGCTGTGGGAACCCAGGCATCCCACCTTCCCATGCCCCACACCCGGCCCTGCTCCCCCAGCATTGATGGGACCAGCCATGGGGGGCACCCCACCCCCAGGCAAATGGTCTGTAAGGCTGAGCCCAGGGATGCTGCCTGTGCAAACGGTGGCATCTTGACCTGACCATGCCTGAAGGACCCTGAAAACCACCTCCTGGGTCCCCAGTTCTTAAACCCCAGGCCTCAGCGCTGTCCTCTGGATCAACCAGAGCGGGAGGCCTAGGGTTGTCCCAAAGGAGAGACTGCCAAGTCATGAGGGCTTCACTCCTGAGCTGTCCGTCCACGCCAGGCCTGAGCGAGGCACCTGCCCCTGCGCTGATGGCTCCAGGGACTGTGGGCTCGGCTCCCTGTCACAGATGGCCAAGGAGGCCCAGAGTGGCCATGCGCATCCCTGAGGCCCCCAGCCTACAAGGCCCTGCAGGCCTCTGAGCCAGCCACCTGAGCTGGACAGAAGCTGAGAGCCTGGCAAGAGCCAGGTACTGAGAAGCTGGCTGGCAGGCAGAGCCCACCAAGTCACCTCTACGTTTAAGTCAGTGCCCCACGCTAGCCCAGCCCAGGCCCCCATTGGGGGCACCACTTGGAAGACAGGAGTGTGAGAGAGGTGCGTGTTTGTCTCAGGTGCTGGCATCTGTCCCCTCGGTGTGTTAGAGCTCTTTGGTGGTGTAGTGTGGGCCCTCAGTGGCCACTCGCCATTGATTATTAAACTCGTTTCTGATGTGCTTTTCCATATATAAGTTTGTTATGTAACCTCTGAAAGACGAGGGGTGCAGCCACTGAGTCAGAGTCGAGGTTAGTCAGATGGTCAGGACGGCACGGGAGCCTCTGCCACTGAGAGACAGAGGTGGAGCCAGTCACGGACAGGGATTAGATGAGGAGACA
>VMDO01006529.1:88331-99601 GCA_007922755.1 Pedetes capensis
GAGTCTGCCTCCTGCCCCCCCCCATTCCCTGTCTGCACCTCTGGCTGTCCCCACACATCCCTGTGACTCTCCGTCCCCTCTCCCCCCTCCCTCTTGTCATTCTCTCCGCCCTGGGCTTTGAGCTTCTGCCACTGTCTCCAGAACCCTGGTTCCCCATCCTTCTCTCCCTCCTCCCCTTGCCTTCACCCTCATTTTTTCCTGTCCCTCTCCCTGCTCCCCCTTGGTCCCACCCTCTGCCCACTTTCTGTCTCTGTCTCCCAGGCCCTGGGAAGCCCAGCTGGGCAGAGCTCCGCTGGTGGCCCCTGAGATCCCAGAATGAGGGGTCATCACCTCACCCCCGCCCAGGAGGGAGCAGCAAGGCTGCAGGCCTGTCTGGCCAGAAGGAAATGTCTGTGTTGTGGCCTGGTCACCCCCGCCCCCAGGACCTGCTAGGCTGCTACCGCCCCCAGGCTGGGGCCGAGTAAACACAGCCGCCGGCAGCCCGGGGATATTTATACCGAGGCCGGGCTCGTGGCCAGTGCCCACCACAGCCCCTGCCCTGCCCTGGCTGCTGCCACCGCCAGCCCAAGCCAGCGTGGCACCAGCTAGCAAGGGGACGCCACCACCACAGCCTCCGCTCACTTAGCACAGGCCAGCGGGCTGTGCTCGCACACCACCAGTGGCTTCACAGGACAGATGAGGTCGCCCTCCCCTGAAAACAGCAGCGACAGCGTGCCCTGTGCCGAGACCTCTACCTGCCCCCCGATGACCCACACGACGCACACTGAGATCACCAACCCACAGGTGGAGACACCACTGTGGACTCCACCTGCTCGCTGATGCCCGCGGGCACAGGTCATGCAGCCCGGCAGTGCGGCCTCGCACACAGACAGGCGCGGGCCACAGTGAGTTGGCGGGGACAGCCTCTGTGACATGCCAGAGTGCGCTGAACACCAGGGAGGCACACACCGTCCCACAGCAGCCACAGGGGGGGTGCCGGCCGCGCCTACTTGACGCTCATCCCTTGGCCCAGAGGGGAGAAATGTAACCCAGAAACAACTCACCCACAGACACACAAACCCCGGCAACTATTGCACACGTGCGCCAGCAGAGCTCACGTGCGGGGTGCAGAAGCCGCACCTCCTGGAAAGTCTTTCTCACGGCCTCACACACACGCGGAAAATCTGCAAGTAAAACACAACGTAGAGCTCGGCACCCAGAGGGCTGTGAAGAAGCTGCAAGAAACCTCACGTGTCCCAGACCCGCTGCCCCTCGGAAACACAGACTCACCCGACAGTGCCAGGAGGGAGCCCACAGACAGTCCCCCTGGCTCCCTCTGCAGAAACACCAGCCGCCAGACACACACCACAGCAATGCGGGGCGGCCACAGGCGCACGGAGCCCAACACGTGCTGGGGATGCACACCCCACCAGGGACCCCAGCCCTGCCAAAGGCCCGAGGCCCGCGCCGCTGGGTTCAAGACCTCGAGGTCCCCTCTCACGCACACCCATGAAGTCACATCAGAAACTCAACCCACAGCACTGGGGATGCCGGTGGTGGTGGCAGGAGTGGGGTTCGTGGCTCCCCAGGCCCCTGCCCCTCCCCCGCCAGCCCTGTCCCCCAGCCCGGGAGGGGGCAGGGAGGCCTGAACTGGCCGCTCCGTTTCCTGCCGTGGGGGCTGGACGGGAAGCCGAGGCTCCAGCCGGAACCCAGGCCCCCCCCACAACTTCCCCGACACCCCGCTGCTGGCGGGCGGGGCACGGCCCAGAGGGAGGGAGGGAGCGGGGTGCCCCGACCCTCTGCCCTGCCCCTCCAGGGCTGGCGGCTGGCGTAGACGTCTCCTGACTGGGCCAGGCCGGGCCACCCAGCGGGCCAGGGTGCCAGGGTGGCAGGGCAGGGGCAGCGGGCGGCCCGCAGAGGTGCTGAGCCCGCACTTCCCCTCTCCCCGAGGCTGCGCCAGCTCAGAGGCAGCGGGCAGGTGGGCGGTTGGGGCGCGGCGACCCTGGGGGTGTGTCCGGGTGTGCGGGAGCCTTTCGTCTGAGACCCTGGGTGTGTGACAGTGTGTCTGGGTGTGCCACGGTCATGACCGGCCGTGGGGCCCCTTGGGGCTCCCCAGGCGAGTGGGTTGGGGATGAGATGTCAGTGGGCCGGGGAGGAGACGTCAGACAGTGGATACGACCCGCCAGCAGTCTGGGATTGTGATGTCAGTCAAACCTCCGTGTGTGGCGTGGGTGAGACTGTGTTGGTCACGCGGCGACCATGACCCATGGAGGATGTTTGTGTAACTATTGGGGCTCCGTTTCCTGAAGGGACTGTGTGCTGTACTGCATCTGTGTGTGACACTGTCTGAAGCCGTGTCTGGTGCGTGGTGGTGGTGACCGTGACCCTGTGGAATGTATTTGTGTCACTGCATTCTGCTGTTGAAGCTTCCACCTCTGTCCAAGGAAAGCCCCAGGGTGAGGCTGTGTTTGTGTGACGGGGTGACACTCCGTGTCTGCATATGTGTGGCCTGTGACTTCTGCCAGGAGTCCGGCGTCCCACAGCAGCCTGCGTGTCCCTGCTAGGGCTCCAAGAGGGGAACGTGTTTGTGTAGTCGAGTGACACTGTCCACACTTCAGACTCCCTGGGAGTGTGTATGTGTGTGGCCTCGGGCCATGTCCACCGGGGGCTACAGTGTCTGCTGCCCACGTCCCTGTGTCCTTGCTTGTGTCTCTGCCTCTTGGGACCAGGCTTCAGCGCTGTCTCCACACAGGAGCCTGGTCACAAGAAAGGCATGTCCTCACACCATGAGTTCCTCCTGCTCCCAACCCCAACCTGGTGCTCTGGGGCTCCCAGACCCCTGGCCAGAGGAGGCTGGGAGGGCCCAGGACTCACTCACCCAGCACCAAGCACCCTCAGCCCCTCGGGCCACAGGAGCTCAGTCCTCCCACTGTCTGCCCTCCCCGGACAATCCCTGGGTGACAAACAGGTCAAGGGGCCCAGGCCTGAGAAAAGCAGGGGAGGGGGACGTGAAACCAAGAGGAAGAGAGGAAATTGAGAAAGAGGAAGCAGGAGAGCACTCACAAGCATGACCTTTGCAGATGGGAAGAGAGGAGACAGCAGAGGGAGCCCCACCCTGCCTCAGGCCACCAGCATTTCTTGCCTGGACAACTGGTCTCCCTGAGGTCACTCTACCCCTATTGGTCTACTCTCACCCATCAGCCAAAGGGGAGTCCCCTGAGCTCCTACATCAACTCATGCCCCTTCTCTGTTCAGAAGCCTGCCATGGCCCTCTTTCCCCCAGAGGAAAAGTTCTCACAGGGTCTCACACTCCTGGCGTGATCTACAAAACAGTTCTAGTGTTGTTAGGTGTTATCGAGTTGGGTCCGACTCAGCGACCCTCATAGGGATTTCAATGGCTGATTGTCTCAGGATTGCTTTCAGGAGTGGGCTGCCACACCCTTCTGCCATTTTTGCAGTGCTAGGGATCAAACCCAGGTCCATAGAAAGTGTGGAGCAGCGCTCTCACAACTGAGTCAAACCTTGGCCCATTGTTCTAGTGTTGTTAGGGGCCATGGAGTCAGTGTCTAACTCATACTAACCCTATGTACAACAGATAAAGCACTGTTGTCAGTGTTTCTCTGCTATTCATAGGGTTTTCAATGGCTGATTGCTTTTTGTGAGTGGGTTGCTGGGTCCTTCTCCCAAGCATACAGCACCTGGTGTTCCCACGCAGTCTCCCATCCAAGTACCAACCAGGCCCGACCCTGCTTAGCTTCCAAGATCTGATGGAATCAGGTACCACAGTGGTACAGCTGTAGGTCTGTTCTAGTGTTCTAGTGTAGGGATTAAATATATATATCCTCAACTCAAGCTGCCTGGGTTCAGATCCCAGCTCTGCTAACAAGTGGCTTAACCTCTCTGAGCCTCTGTATTGTATTCTCCTTTCTAAAGTGCAGGGCTAATGGTCCCTACAAACAGGAGTCAGCAAGCTTTTTCTATAAAAGTCCAGATAGCAAATATTTTGACTCTGCCTACAGCTTCTAGTCACCTCTACTGCCGAAGCAGTAACAGCCATAGACAGCATGCAGCCCAAAGACCATGGCTGCAATCGCATTTAACTTTATTTACAGAAGCAGGCAGCGGGCTGGGCCTGGCTTGGGGCTGCGGGAAGAATGCAGCGAGCTGGGAGAACAACACACCTGGCAGGTAGAGCTGTTATTACTCCCTGGCCTGAGAGTGTTCGATCTGACTCAGCTCCCTACACCCTTCCCTGGCTCACCCTCTTCCAACCACACTCGCCCCGCCTCTTCCCTCACTGTCATCACTTCTGCGTCTTTGCTTCTGTCCTACCTAGAACACTCCCCCGGCCATCCCCTGGGCTGCATTCTTGGATTCCTTCTGACCTGAAGTGCCACTTCCTCCTAGAAGGCCCCTCTCCTCTGCTAACCTCTCTCCATACCGCTTTACTGTCTTCACGGCACTTAGCACTGAACCAGTGTTTTGTTGTAGCGGGTATCCTTACCCCAGAGAGCAGCTGCAACCCTTTGCCTCTCTCACCTTAGGTTTGGTCATCTGTGAGATGGGCACTAAGAGGTCCCCTACCCCAGTTACCATGATGACTCTTGAGTTCACTGCCCTAAGACACTTAGCATAGTGCCCACCTGCGGATAAACAGATCTGATTAGTTTCATCACGGGTCCTACCTGTGTCAGCAGGAGCTTTTGGAACATGGCACGTGCTCAGTGTGCGTGTGACGCCATTCGCCAATGAATGGGGCAGCAAGAGACAGGAGGGAGGCAAAGGGAGCAAATGGAGCGGGAGCAGCCGGAAGAACCAGGAGGGAGAACCAGCCAGGCGCCCAATGACACGGAGACCACCAGTCCTCTCTCACCTTTAATGGGCTCCCCAGGTGGGGTTGGGGGGCACAGGTGTCCTTAAATACAGCCCCGGGTGGGGCGGGGCGGGGCCGGGGCGGGGTCGGGGCCGGGCCTGCCGGGGCGGGGCGGGGCGGGGCCGGGGGCGGGGCCTCAGCTGCACTTGCAGGAGCGCACGATCATGTTGGACAGCTGCTCCACCTTGGGCTTGCGGCCCACGTAGTAGACGATGGGCAGCGGCTCCAGCGCCTGCGGGACGCAGCATGGCGACGCCGACGCGCCCGGGTTGTGCTGGTTGTAGAGGGCCAGGACCTGCGGGCGGCCGGGTGGGTCAGGGTCTCCAGGCCAGGGCTTGAAGAGGCGAGGTGGTGGCCACACACGCCCCCCATCCCCACCCCGCCAGCGTCTCCATGGCTCTGCCGCACCCCTTCTCTCTGTCGCTCTCCATCCTTCTGTCTCTCCCTGTCTGTCTCGCTTTATCCCTCTGCCTCTCCCCATCCCTCTCTGTCACTCCTGATCAATTCACCCCCACCCCCAATCGCTCTCTCTCCTGCCAACGAGTCCCTCCAATTTGGCCTCCCTTGGTCCCTGCCCCCTGCCCGTGGGCCAGCCCACCTTGCTGTACTGCGTGTCCAGGCTCCAGATGTAGGGGCAGGGCCCCAGGCAGAAGTTGGCGTGATAGCCCTTGGGCTCATGGATCCACTTCCAGCCCAGGTCCTTGCGGAAGTCAATGTACAGCTGCCTCACACAGCAGTTCTTCTCTGTGGAGCTGTGGGCAGGAGGACACGCGTGAAGCGCAGGAGCAGGCCAGACTCCCCCCCAGCCCCATGTCTGATTTGCTCTCCCTTGTGCCCCTGCAAGAATAAACAATGGTATATACAGTAAGAATAGCCTGCAGCCTTACCACCCGGGCATCCGATCCCGTCAGATCCCAGAAGCTAAGCAGGATTGGGCCTGGCTAGTCCTTGGATGTTCTGGGAACACCCGGTGCTGTAGGCTTGGGAGAAGGACCTGGCAGCCCACTCCTAAAACACAATCAGCCACTGAAAACCCTATAAATAGCAGAGAAGCACAGACATAGTGCCAGGCATGGCATAGTGTCTGTCTGTTTCATCTGTCATATACAGGGCTGCTATGAGTCAGACCCGACTCAATGGCACCTAACAGCACAACAACATACGAAGAGTAAGGATCATTGCTCGCAGCGAGTAAGCACTTCCTCTAGCCAAGTACTGTGTTGCAAGCACTGTAATAAACATTTCTTGCAGGGCTCAAAACAAGCCGGTGAGAAACCACAGGACCATTCACAGGGGAGGGGTAAATAAATCATGGGATAGCCACACATGGAACCTAAAAAAAGTAATAATGCAGCTGCCTGTGTGCTGATCCATCCCATTGGTGCAAGAAATGTTTACTACTATTGTGTGCTGGGCTGGGACCTACAACTGGGACAGTACAAACAAAACGGAAATCTCTGCTTTCCAGGGCCACATGCTATAGCTCACGTCCCTCCTCTGCTTCCAACATGGCTCCATCCCGCTCACAACAAATGCCCAGCTCCTCGCCATGAGCCACAAGGTGGCTGATCTCATACCATATTTGGCTGATCTCAATTCGCTCTCTCACCCACTACCAGTGCACTCCAGCCACACTGGCTTCCTGTGTTCCTCAAATATAGTCCTACCTCAGGGCCTTTGCATTTGCTGTTCCTTTGCGTGGCTTGCTCTTCCCACAGATAAACCACTCTGACTCATTGCTTTACTTCATTTAAACCCTGACTCAAATGTCCATCACTCAGGGAGCCTTAACTCCTAAAATAGCACCTGGCATGCAATAGGTGCTCATTAAGTATATATAAATGACTATCACCTCCTCAGAGAGAACTTCCTGAGCTATCCTAGCCCACATATCAACCCAAATGACTGTTAATTCCATTTGGTATGATACAGCACTGCGGTTATTACAAAAAAATATGAAACTGTCCAAATTTGAAATGGAACAAAATTGTGATAACTGTTGAAGCTGGATGAGAAGTTCATTATAGTGTTTCTGTTGCTTTTGCTTACATTTGAAACTGTCCATAATAAAATAGTTTGGTTTTATGGCTTTTTGTGTTTTTTGTTTTTGAGACACGGTCTCGCTGTACAGCCCAGGCTGGCCTGAAATTCACTATGTACACCAGGCTGGCCTAGAACTCAAGGTCCTCCTGCCTCAACCTCCTGAGTCTCTGGGATTACAGACATGTGCCATGGCAGATATTGAAAAGCAAGCTGGAGAAGAGTAGTGTACAAGACGCTACCATCCTGGACTCAAGACCTCTCAGGCTCAGATGTAAAAGCCAGTCCCTCCAGCCTACGCCCAGCCTCTGCCTACCTGAAGGGAATGGGGTGGTCTGTGTGCCAGCTCTTGGGAGACCAAGGCTCCCATTTTCTCCTCCTCCTCC
This sequence comes from Pedetes capensis, assembly GCA_007922755.1. Classification (NCBI taxonomy): domain Eukaryota; kingdom Metazoa; phylum Chordata; class Mammalia; order Rodentia; family Pedetidae; genus Pedetes; species Pedetes capensis. The sequence goes on from VMDO01006529.1 coordinate 95,610, forward strand.
TCCTCCTCCTCCTCTTCCTCCTCCTCTACTTCCTCCTCTTATTCTTCCTTCTCAATCCCCCCTCCCTCCTTGTGCTGGAGATGGAACCCAGGCATGTGCTGGGCAAGCGCTGTACCACTGAGCTACATCCCTAGCCCTTGGTGTTTGCAGACAGCGTTTTGCTTTGCAGCCCAGGCTGCCTTCCAACTCACGATCATCCTGCCTCTGCCTCCCGAGTGTTGGAATTACAGGTGTATACCACCACACCTGGCAACAAGAACACTTTATAGTCCATGTTCATGGCATGTACAAGAAACAAGATGTACCAAAAAAGTAAATAAATAAATAAACATGATGCAAAGGTACAGGTATAGAAAATCCAAATCCTATTATGCATAGAACTGGCAGGGATATACTAAAATGCTGACTTTTTTTTTTTTTTTTTTTTTTTGTACTGGGGTTGAAACCAGGGCCTTGCACCTGCTTGCTTTGCAAGTGCTGGACCACTGAGCTGCATCCTCAGCCCATTTTTTTTTCCTTTTTGAGACAGGGTGTCGCTAAATTGCACAGACTGCCTCTGGTCTCAAACTTGCGATCCTCCTGCCTCTGCCTCCTGAGCCACTGGGATTACAGGTGTGCACCACCGCGCCGGGCTCTCTGATGGTAACTTTTTATGTGCAGTAGTGTGAAGAGTTAAATCCTTCTGAGTTTTCCGAATTCTCAGGACTGGATAGGTGTTATTTTTAGAATCAGAACAAAATAATTAAGTATCAGGCATAGTGGCGCACACCGGGAATCCCAGCACTCAGCTGAGGCAAGAGGCTCCTGAGTTCAAGGCCAGCCTGAGCTACATAATGAGAACTTGTTGAAAGAAAGAAAGAAAGAGAAAAAGAAAAAAAAAGAAAGAAAAAGAGAGAAAGACATGAAAATAAAAAGGTCAAAAGAAAAAAGGAAGAGAGACCTAGACATGCAGGCAAAAGTGCCCATTGGGCTGGGGATGTAACTGAGTGACAGAGCCTAGAATGTGCAGGTCCTGGGTTTGACCCCCAGCACAGCAAAACAAACAAAAAAGTCAGAACAAAATAATTAAAATAAATAAAGTGGAAGCTGGGCACCACAGCACACGCCTATAATCCCAGGAACTCAGGAGACTGAGGCAAGAGGATCAAGTGTTCGAGGCCAGAGGGACCATGCACATGTCAGCGAGTGGCTGGGGAGGCAGCTCAGTGGTAGAGCACTTGCCTAGTGTGGGTGAAGACCTGGGTTCAATCCCCCCCACCCCAGTAGTTCAAAAGAAAGAAAGAAAGAAAGAAAGAAAGAAAGAAAGAGCCGGGCGTGGTGGCACACACCTGTAATCCCAGCAGCTCGGGAGGCAGAGGCGGGAGGATCGCAAGTTGGAGACCAGAGGCAGTCTTCGTAACTTAGCGAGACCCTGTCTCAAAAAGTAAAAAAAAAAAAAAATGGGCTGAGGTGCAGCTCAGTGGTCCAGCACTTGCAGAGCATGCAGGCGCGAGGCCCTGGGTTCAACCCCCAGTACCGCAAAAAAATAAATTAATTAATTAATTAAAAAAAAAAGAAAGAAAGAAAGAAAGAAAGAAAAAAAGGGAGAGAGAAACAAAGAGAAAAAGAAAAAGAAAGAAAATGCAGGTTCCTCCCCACCTCCATCCTCCCGAAAAAGGCTCTACCATTTGGGTAAAATAAAAAAGAATGTATGTGGCTGTGTGACAGCGTGTCATGCAGAGGTTTCTCTCTGGAAAAAGACACAACAGGATCAAAGTGGCTGCCTCTGCAGAGAGAGGCTTGGATGAGAGTGGATGGAGGATCCGAGTTTCCTCTCTGGGTTCCGTCTGTGCCTACGTATTTACCTATCCCCAGCACAATCACAAGACGATGAACTGACGCATATCAAAGCACTGTGAGGCAGGAATTACTATTCTTCCCCGTGGAAGAATGAAGCAAGGAGCCTCAGCAAAGGGGGACAGTGGCCTGCCCACACCTAGCTAGCTGGGCCCGTTCACAGCCGACTCAGAGCCTGTGGTCTCATCTGCCCAGGGGAACCACGCTAGTCAAGTAGAAAAGGTGCTAAAGAACTCTCAGGGCAAGGAAAGATCTTTCCAGGAGCCATAGAATCCTGAGAAGGGATTAGCCTGCTTCCTTCCTGAATGGGTTGTGCCTCAGTTTCCCCATCTGTTCAGACGTGGGAGATGTTGGATCACATAAACTGTTATTAACCTAAGGGCCGACAAGCATCAGAAGTCCACGGACAGGCTCAGGGAGGGGCCAAGGGCCTCAACCATCTGCAAAGTTAGGTGCGCATGTGCACTTATTTCTAGGAAGAAGTTCTTGGCTTTTCAGAGGGGGAGGAGTCCTGGAATCACAAAAGGGCTAAACTACTGTCCAGACCATCTTTGGTTTCTGGTCCAGCTCTGGCTACGGTTCTGAGTCCTAGGATTTGAACAGCCTGTGATCCTATTAGCCAAGGAAGTATTTTTTTGTTTTTTGTTTTTTCTTTTTTCTTTCTTCTTTTTTGAGACAAGGTCTTGCTCTGTAGCCCAGGCTGGTCTGGAACTCACTACATAGCCCAGGCTGTCCTCAAACTCATGATCCTCCTGCCTCAGCCTCCCAAGAGCTAGGATTACAGTCTGGCACCACAGGTGGCTTTAAGTCACCATTTCTCCATGCAGGGTCCCAGGACCACTGGCAGCAGCAGCAGCTGGGATCATTTGGGAAATAGGTGCCTGGGGCACTGAATGAGAAAGCTGGAGCAAGGGGACAGCGGTCCGTGTTGAGCAAGCCCGCTGGGTAACACCCACCGGGTAACCGTGACGCACACTCTTATCTGTCTCGGATCCATGGGTCCTACTTCGAGTGGAACCTGGGATTTGCACAGCCCTCCCCTTTGCAATCCTGTTCCATCTAGCCTATCAAAACCCTGCAGGGCCTAATGCAGAAAAAGAAACCACCTGGGGCCCCAGAGGAGGCCTAAGGCCCCATATCCACGTAGGGTCTTGGAGACAGGAAGGCCTCCCAGCAGAGGTGGTACCTGAACTTTACTATGAAACTTTCAAACGTACAGCAAGGTAGAGAGTACTGCATTATAAACTGAGTATCCCTCATCTGAAATGCTTGGGACTAGGAATGTTTCAGATCTCAGGCTGTTTCTGGACTTGGGGATATGTGCATAGACGTGACTGGTTGAGCATCCTTAATCCAAAATGCTCTGAAATCCCAAACTCTTTGAGCGGGATATCAGAGGTCACAAAGTGTTAGACTGACAGCATTTCAAGTTTGGGACTTTTTTTTTTTTTTTTTTTGCGGTACTGGGGGTTGAACCCAGGGCCTCGCGCCTGCATCTTTGCAAGTGCTGGACCACTAAGCTGCACCCCCAGCCCATTTTTTTTACTTTTTGAGACTGGGTCTCACTAAATCAACACAGACTGCGTCTGGTCTTGAACTTGCAATCCTCCTGCCTCCGCCTCCTGAGCCGCTGGGATTACAGGCGTGTGCCACCACGCCCGGCCTCAAGTTTGGGACTTTTAGGGATGCCCAATAGGTATGTGAAATCCTCATGCCCTCACAGCAAAAACAATTATAAACTTCAACAATCATGGAGTCACAGCCAATTTCATTGTATCCCTGTCTCTGCCTACTTCCTCTCTGCCACCGGGTTCCTTTGAAGCATATGCTAGTGAATGTGTGGTTTTCTCTATAAATAGTTCAATATAAGGCGCTGGGGTTTGCTACTCAGTAATGCCCCCCCCCCCAAAAAAAAAAGAAAAAGAAAAAGAAAGAAAAGAAAGTTCAGGATGTATCTCTAAGAAAACAAAGACTATTTTAAAACATAACCATAGGTGGCGGGATGTAGCTTAGTGGACAGGGCAGTTTTCAAACATTCTGTGGGCCTTACGTTCCACCCCCAGCACCACAAAAATAATAATAAAAACCATAATACCATGTTAAAAGCTAATGATCATTCCCTGATATCATCAAACATCTACTGACTCAGAGTTCAC
>VMDO01006530.1:0-99531 GCA_007922755.1 Pedetes capensis
ACCAATTCTTTCTTGTATAATGACTCTGTGTATTCTTCCCATCTTCTTTTGATGTTTCCTGCATCATTTAATATTTTCCCTGTAGAATCTTTCACTACTGCCACTCGAGGCTTGAATTTTTTCTTCACTTCCTTAAGCTTGAGAAACACAAAGCGTGTTCTTCCCTTTTGGTTTTCTGCCTCCAGCTCCTTGCACATGTTATTATATTTTTTGTCTTCTGGAGCTGCCTTCTGAAATCTTCTGTTTAGTTCCTTAACTTCTATAAGAATATGGAAAAGCCATGGAAAGTCACACTGAGCCCACCTTCCTAGATGACCTCTCTAGGGAAATTCTCAGTGTTGGCTACCTCAGACCAGAAAAGAACTTTGGTTCCTTAGAGTCCCTTATTTCAGCCATTCAAGGTGATATTGAAGAAGCTAAGAAATGACTCCTTTACCAGAACATTTGAAACTCAAAGTGAACAATTTATTCCTGGTTTCTACATGCAAAATTATGAATGGCCACTAATGAAAATTTACCTAATTTATTCATTTACTGTTTTCTAGTGTTTTACTCTTCATACTATGCAGTCTCATCTTAGTTGTATTCTATTGTTTTGGGGGTTTTTTTGGTTTTTTTTGTTTGTTTGTTTGTTTGTTTTTTGCAGTACTGGAGGTTGGACCCAGGGCCTCACGCTTGTATGCTCTGCAAGTGCTGGACCACTGAGCTACAACCTCAGCCCGTTTTTTTACTTTTTGAGATAGGGTCTCACTAAATTACACAGACTGCCTCTGGTCTCAAACTTGCGATCCTCCTGCCTCTGCCTCCTGAGCCACCATGCCCGGCCTATTGTTTGGCTTTTTGAGACAGGGTCTCATTGTATAGCCCAGGCTGTCTTTGAACTCACTACGTAGACCAGGCTGGTCTTGAATTCCTGCCTCGGCCTCCCAAGTGCTGGGATTATAGATGTGCTCTACCATACTGGGCTTTCTTAGTTGTGTTTTAAAAGTCAAACATTTTCCTATAGCTGTGAATTAAACAGTATAATGTATTATTCTATTGTGCTCCAACTGTTAAACCCATCATGCTATAGTACTAAAAAGATTCATTTAACAATCAAGATTCTTTTTATGTAATATTGATTAAAATGAGCCCTAGAAAGATATTGTCTTATAGTGAAAATAAAAGGTATATAAATATAGATGAAAAAGCAAGTCACTAATTTGAGATGACCTGGGATTTAGCTCAGTTGGTAAAGCGCTGTGCTGCAGTCTCTGAAGTCCAGAGTTCAATTCCCAGCACCGCAAAAATGGGAGCAGGACCTGGCAATCCACTCCCAAGGCAATCCCCAAAAAACAGTCAGCCATTGAAAATCCTATGAGGGTCGCTATGAGTCAGATACTGACTCGGCAGCACCTAACAACAACAACAACAATTTGAGATGAGAACTATAATTCTCACAGTAAAACACCAGCATGTGTGCACTTGTATAGCACATGCTGCTAAACAGATGCATTAAACAAAAGTTTGATAACTTATTTTAAATCTAAGGCAGAAAATCCGGACCATATTTTTGATATTTTGTGCATTCATATATTATTACAGACACAAAAAGACTTCTGTGATTTTTGTTTTACTCATTTCTCTAACGAGATCAATTCATTGTACTATCTTCATGTTTACATCAGCTATTTCAATTCTTAAGTGGCCTAGATTCCCTCTGCTTATCAGGTTTTTCTTATGTGACGGGGGGATGTTTAGTTTGTTTCATTTTTGTTTTTGAGAGAGAATAAAATGAATATTTTTTGATTCTGAAAAAATAAAACAAAACACTTCCCTATCCAGCAGTTTCTGTTGCTGCTATCAGAACAGAGAGGTTTATGAGGCAGAGTCCTTGACCTACAGTAGCGTACCGAGAGTCACAAAGTTAAAGAATCGCAGTGCCGAGAGGGACCTCAGTGATGCCCACCTGGTCCAACTCCTCTGTTTTGTGGATGGGGAAACTGAGGATCTGAGAGAGGAGGGGAACAGCCTGACAGTGGACAAGTCAGGACTACATGCCAAGGAGCCCGCTCCAGCCAAGAAGACACACACACACACACACAGAGAGAGAGAGAGAGAGAGAGAGAGAGAAAGAGAGAGAGAGAGAGAGAATGTGCACGTGCATGCTTGTTCCAGTACATCTCTGGGGAAACAATAAAAAGTGGCAGAGATATAGGTAGGTCTCTGACCCTTCTCCAATGTCCATCTATCTCCAGGAAATCAAATGGGAGTCCCTGGAACGCCGGCCTTGCTCACACAGCAGAAACCTGAAGAACATTTCCAGCTTTGAAGCCCCAACAAGCTCTGGCTCTCTCAGAACAGGCAAGACACACAAGGCAGCAGGCTGAGAGCACCCCACACCCACACATACCCCCCACGACCTGCAGACCCATGGGGTCTGCTTTAGCAGATATCTGGAGAAGGGAGAGTCCAGCTGGCTTGTAATCAAAGGAATCATCTCTTACATCAAAACATTTTTATCTCATTAAATCATCCAAACAAGCCAAGACAAGTATTACTGTTCCCGTTTTATAGATGAGAAAAACAGTAACCAGGTAGTTGATGCATCAATGGATCTCAAGTGGCAGAACAACTCAGGCTTTCTGATTTGGAATTCACAGCTTCTTCCTATGAATGTGCACTGCCTCCCCATTTCTGAGTGAAGTACTTGCATCAAACACTGTAAACAGACTCTTGAGATGTTATCATTTCCTCATCCTTTACAAGCCATTTGGCAATAGTGCATCAAAAGAGGAATCCTCAACTCATAGACAGAAGAAGCACCTCTGACCAAGTCACAAAACCCTCTCCCTACGTGACCAGAATCAGGTGCTGAACAATGCTGTCTTAGGGTAGCTGGATTCTCCATGTGGCGGGTGGAAGTGGTCTGAAAATGCATCTCACTGTCGAAGTCGTACCCAAGGCATGGAGCCCCCACTGTTCAGTGTGAGCTTCTTCCTGTAGGATCAGCTTGAAATGACAGCTTCCCATGTATATAATTTAGGGCATGTGAAAACCACTTTGTTTTTGCAGCTTATAATTCATTTAGTCAGTAAACAAACATTTCATGGGCAACTCCTGTTTGCCCAGACAAATCCTAGGCACAAACTGAGATCCAAATGTCTAAGAAACATGAGACTTTTCCAGAGACCTCGGGTGCATCCTCCTTTCTTAGTTTCTTGCCTGAAACCTGAAGACCAAAGAGAAGATAGAGCAAAGCTCTCTCCGAATCTCAGCTCTATCCACCAACAGATACTCCAAACCAGGCCTTTGTGGGTTACCATCTTCACAGCACCAAGAACAGACAGAGAGTCCTTCAGTCCTCTCACTGCAGAGCAGGGAGAGAGAGGTACCAGGCTGGGTACCCAGGAGACAGGTGCCCGCCTGTGTTGGGTCTGCTCTGGCCCTATATTATCCTAAGAGATGGTTATAACACAGGGTGGCACCAGAGCATTCTGAGTCCACCACTTTGGCCTGTTGGTTGCTTTGAGGACAGGTCTGAAGTGGTCTGGTTCAAATGAGGCAGGACAGAAAGACAGAGAAAATTTGGGGGATATGGAAAGGAAAGTTTTTCATCCCAGGATCTGGCCTAAGTCTTATCAGCCAAGAATTCCAACACAATGGAAAAAAAAAAAAAAAAATATATATATATATATGTATATATATACATATATATGTATACACACACACACACACACACACACACACACGTATGTATATAGCTGTCAGAATTCCCTGCATAGAATCCTGTGCTTCCCTGAGAATCTCAGAAAACCAGATTATGGACTATAACTAAAATTAACAGGTCTAGGTAATTTCCTTGTAACTAGATGCAGTAAAAATTTCTTCAACTATCCCAATCTAGACATTCAAACAATGCACATTTTCCTTTCTGTATATCTATACCATACACTTGCTGAGATCCCATTGAGCAATGTAATTTCAAAAGCCCCCAAATCATATATATATATATATATATATATATATATATATATATATATATATATGTCCTGCAGCTGTAGCCCTGTGGCATCTGATCCCATCAGATCTTGGAAGCTAAGCAGGGTCGGGCCTGGTTAGTACTTGGAAGGGAGACCACCTGGGAACACCAAGGTGCTGTAGGTTTGGGAGAAAGACCCGGCAACTCCCTCCCAAAAATCAACCTGCCATTGAAAATCCTATGAATAGCAGAGAAGCACTGACAATAGTGTCTCACCTGTTATACGTAGGGTGACTATGAGTCAGATACCGACTCAATGGCACCTAACAACAACAACAAATATATATATGTGTATATATATGTATATGTGTATGTATATGTTTATATATATATATATATATATATATATATATATATATATATATCACACTTCACTTTGGAAGTATGTACTATCTCTTATCTTTATGTAATAAACTCCAAATTCTGCTCCATTCTATCTTGTCCTGGAATTCTTCCCTTCATCCAAGACAAGGACTCAGCATCCCAAGAAAGGGAATTCCTCAAGGTAGGCAGTAACATTGGGTCACGGCAACCATACACCCTGCTGACACAAATAGCCACTTCCTATTGGAGCCCACATATATGGCTTTATGTGACCCTGTAATCACCTGAGACTTGTGGGCATCCTGGCCTCAGCGGGATGGCAAGTGATCTGAGGCAAGGAGGTAGGCAGCTGGTCTCCCAGAGCCGTAACTTCTGGTGTCTCAGCCCTTACCCTCTGCAGAATCCCTTCTTCCCTCTCCATTATTTGACATCCCTCCAGGTTCTTCCTGTCAAAACCCAATCTCAAGTGCCAGACTGGTGGCACACACTTGTATTCTCAGCACTCAGGAAGCTGGGGCAAGTGGATCTCAAGCTTGAGACCAGCCTGGGCTACAGAGCAAGATCCTGTCTCAGAAACAACACCAACAATCTCAAGAAAGGAGGATCCCAGCCTACTGGAGCTGGGATGGTGCCTCGGATTTCCAGGTGAACGAGCTGAGACTGCTGCACCCCTGAAGGCATGTCCCCATCCTTTGCAACTCCCACTAAGATCAGGAACATTCTAAGCATCAGGAGAGAAACATTCGGGAGTGGTCAGCACCCATTTATGAAATCAACAGTAGTGACTTCTGCTTGCCTTTTACAAGTGTTAAGGACCCAGTAGGCACAAGACTTGGCACACCCCTGGCACCCACTCCACCAGTTCCAGGAGCAAACAAATGAGCTGCTCTGGATCTGCCTGTCTGACACAGATGTGCAGGCGCTTGCACTTGAACATTTATTTGCCAGGCATTGGCCTTGGTGGATGGTCAGAGCATCCTCAGGAATTGTGCTAAGCACCTCACATAGTGTCTGGTTTGTTGTTGTTGTTGTTAGGTGCCGTCTAGTCGGTATCTGACTCATAGCAACCCTAGGTACAACAGGGGAAACACTATTGTCAGTGTTTCTCTGCTGTTTATAGAGTTTTCAATGGCAGATTATTTTTTGGGAGTGGGTTGCTGGGTCCTTCTCCCAAGCCTACAGCACCTGGTGTTCCCAGACATTCTCCCATCCAAGTACTAACCAGGCTCCACCCTGCTTAGCTTCTGAGATCTGATAGGATCAGTTGCCACAGGGCTACAGCTGCAGGTAAGTGTCTGGTTTAGTCCTCCCACAATCTGATAAGGTAGGATTTAGGTCCCTTTCTTACAAAAGAGGAAAACAGAACACAGACAGCATTTATTTTCTCTTCCTCCAATTTGCTCAAGCAAAGCCAGGATTTCAACTCAGCTCAGCCTCTGAAACATCTCCGAGGCACCAGGTTATAGCACCCCCCACAGCAGGACCGCAGCCTCAATTCCTTCTCTTTGGCTTCAGAATCCTATGTCCACCTTCCCTTGAGACAGGTTCACAAGCTACCTGCTTGTGAGCTCCTCAGACTTAACATGCTCAGAAGAGGCTGTCCCATCCCCTGTGGACTCTCTTCCCTTCTTCAATCCTCAAGGCACCCCTAGGGACCAAGGCTCCTACTCCAGATGCTGGGCTGGGGTCCTCAGCAGCTTCCTTTCTCACCCCACTCTCCCTGCCTGGTCTCCTTCCTCAGTAGTTTCCACCTCTACAGGTCCCCCCACTCCCAGTTCACTCCTGTCCATTCTCCACACTGCAGCCACTCTGTTTCTAAAGCACAAATTACCCTCTTACTAAATTCCCAAGTCAACCCCCTAACTCTTTACCTTAGAAGATAACCCTTTTAGGAACCAACCACATACTGCCTCTCCACTCTGCTTCTGCCTCTCCCGGAGGTGGTCTGCTGTCCAGGCACCCACCATCCCAGGAAAGCCCCCAACTCTTCCCTGCCCCTGTGGGTTTGTACATGTCTTTCCCTCCATCTATAACAGCTGTGGGATAAGCCCCTCTCATCCTCAGTACTATGCCGATGGTTCCGTACAGGTCAAGGTTTCCTTCAGGAAGCCCGCCCCAACTCCTCCCTACTCCCCCCACTCCTCTCAGGGCACATTTCTGCGCCTCCTCAGCGCTCCCAGAGTTTCCAATGCGTCACTCTATCCCCCTTTGTAGGGATGTCCCTGTTCCCTGCACCATACACCCCCAAAGAGGCTACACACACTTCATTCCAGCTGGTGCCTTAATCTTTGCGTCTCTGAGGCCTGGCACAGTGCCTGGAAATCAGTTGCTTTACCAAATATTGACTGATTGGTTAATGCAATATCAACCAAGGTTCCTCGTGAAGGCACTGCAATCTAGATGGGAGGAAAGCCAGTCATGGCTGAGATGACAGAAAATACTCAATGCCAAGAGCAAGCACGTTACCCTGACCAAAAGGAGCAGTGGAAATTTGGAGGAGGAAGAGCCTGGTGCGAGGTGTTGGAGGAAGCGCCGGTGAGTGGAGTAGGGATTTCCCCAGGAGAAAGGCATGGATCGACTCACACACTCGAGCCAGGGCTCCACCCATACCTGTTTTATTATCCAATATCGGCAACGGTTGAGCAGGGATCCGCGCCAGCAGGCACCCAGGGTCCCTTCCAACTTATTAGCATGTCTCTAGGGGAGGCCCGAATCCCACAGTCTGGGATGAAGACAAAGAGGGTCTGTTCCTGTTATGCTAATTGCTGCCTCTCCCCCACCAAGGAAGGGGCAGCGAGGAATTCCCAGAGGCTGCCAAGCGCAAGGAGGATTCCTGAGCTTCCGCATCCAGGGATTTCCAGGCTGCCGCACCCAGAGAGCCACTCCCCACCCCACACACCAGCCTTCGCCCTAGAACGCTATAGGCAGAGCTGCTGCTGTGCCCTATAGGCTGTCACGGAGGAAATGGGATTTGAGAAGCAGGCAGCTTCCTACCTAGGTACTCCAAGGCTTAAAATTCCACTTTAGACATAGTGCTTTCTCCAGACGGCTGCTTCTCCCATGCAAATAATTCTGAATGAAGTAGCACATTAAGTTGCTACCACCTTAGTATGGATGAGTGGGTAGCTGCCTTCCCAAGGGGCCGGAGCTGCAGAGGAAATGCAAAGAAGGAGGCTCACAGACCCACTTCTTCCCCCCATGTGCCCCGACCCCTGTTGCCCAGCATCTCAATGCTGACTAGGCCCTTCCCTCTACCATCATCCTGAGCTGAAGGACTCTCAAATCCTCTCACTCCTGATTAATTATCTCTGCTCAAGGACTTCCTCCACCTAGCATCGGTGAAGGCCTGTGAGTCCACAGCCTTCAGTGGCTCTAGTGGGGGCTTCTCTGGGCTGGGGAAGCATTTGGAGGGGGAGCACTTGACACCCATCTCCAGGGAGTCTTAAAGTCTGGTGTGCAGCAAAATGGTCTGGAGAGCGTGTTAAAACTATTTGCTGCCTGGCACCGTGGCACACATCTATAATCCCAGCAACTCCAGGGGCTGAGGCAGGAGGATTGCAAGTTTGAGGCCACAGGCAGCCTGAACAACTTAGACCTCGTTTCAAATTTATGTAATACTTACTGTTGACAATGTAAAAAAGGTAGATCACTATAGAAAAAAGTTTGGATTTAAATCATAATTGGGATGCAAGGGTATAAAAAAATATTCCCCCAAAAGACATGCAAGTAGAAAAGAGGCCCTTGATGAGGGTGGGGGAGAGAGGGGAGGAGGGGTTCAAGAGGTAAGAGGGAAGTTATCTGTGCAATGTACAATGAATTGCATATATGGAAATGTCATAATGAAATGCATGTCAGAACGAAACACATTAAGTTGTACATTAAAAATTTCCAATAAAAAAATGAAAAAGGGTCCAGGGTTGCAGTTCATTATTAGAGCACTTGCCTCGCATAAGCAAGACCCTGGGTTCAACCTCCTGGTATAGCAAATAAACAAAAGCAGGGAAGTTGGACAGAGCAGGTGGTGGAATTGGGAGATGTCGGTCAAAGGGTACAAAGTTTCAATTAGGAAGATTGTGTTCTGGAGATCTGAGCGGAGTGGAGGTGACTATAGTTAATAATAATGTATTGTATATCTGAAAACTGCTAAGAATGGATCTTAAGTGTTCTTGTTACACATAGGCAATAACTATGTGACGTGATGGATATATTAAATAACTTGATTGTGGTAAACATTTTACAATGTATACATATATCAAAACATCACACTGTAGACCATACATATATGTAATAATAATTTAATGAAACATTGCTAGGCTGTACCCCCAGAGTTCCTGATTCAGTATGTCTGAGATAGGGGCTGGTACATTGCATTCTAACAAGCTCCAGGGGATGCTGATGTTCAAGACCACACTGAGAACCACAGCTGTACAGCTTTGCCACTCAAATTGTATTCTGCAGACTGGTCTCCCCAATATCATCTGAGAGCTGGTTAGAAATGCAGAATCAGAAGCGACATTTCAGCAAGATCCCCCAGTGACTCATAAGCACATTGAATCTTGAGAATCCTCTTCTAAAGCAACAATTTTCGAAATGTGGTCCAGAGTACCTGCACCAGAATCACCAAGGAGCTTGTTGATAATAAAGAGCCCAGGTCCCACCCCTGTGCTCCTTCGTCAGAGCCCCTGGGTCTTCACTTGGGCTGTTCATTATTATCTTCTGCACAATTTGTCTAGGCTCATTCACTCTAAAACAATTAAATCAGGCTTTAGTAAGAGTGCCCAAGCATTGACATTTTTTAAAGTCCTCAGATTGTTCCAACATGCATTTAAAATTAAGAACTTCTGGTAAACATCAGTGTCTTCCTGACAGCAAATGTTTGAGCACATGCCCCAAGTGGACTTACAGTAGAGGTCAAACCTGGCTGTAGTCAGATGCCCTGGGAAGTATTTTACTTCATATTTTTTTAGATGAAACATACATAAATGCATTACTTTAATCATTTTGAAGTGTATGATTCTCTAATGTTCAATATAGTCATGATGCTGTACAACTACTCCTACTATCTAACCTTTTCATCACCCTCCAAAGCACGCCCACACCCACTAATCCCTTTTCCTCCCCACTAATGACCATCACTCTACTTTCTGTCTCTATGACTTTTCTTTTTCTGGACATTTCATAGAAAAGGTATATAACATGTGGCCTTTTATGTCTGACTTCTTTCTTTTAGCATGTTTTTGAAGTTCAAATGCATACATTGACACTTTATTCTTTTCATTGTTGTTGTTGTTGTCGTTTATTTGTCCACTCATCAGTTGGTGGACATTTGGGTTGTTTCTACTTTTTGACTATTACAAATAACACTACTATGAACATTTATGTACAACTTTTGTGGGAACATGTTTTCTGTCCTCTCAGGTGTAGAGATAGGAATGGAATTACTGGGTCATGTGATAACACTATTTAACTTTTTGAGGAACTGACTGTTTTACAAAGCAGCTGCATCATTTTATATTCTCATCCATCCACAGTATATGAAGACTCTGATTCCTCTACATCCTTGCCAACATTTCTTCCTTTGTTTTCTTTTTTTTGTGAAAGCCATTCTATTAGGCATGACGTGTATCTCCTGATTTTGATTGGCATTTCATTAATGATGATCAACAGCTTTTCCTGTGCTTATTGGCAATTTGTACAACTTCTTTGGAGAAATGTCTGTTCAAATCTTGTGCTCATTTTTAAATCAAGTTCTCTCTTTTTATTGCAAGGCCCTCAAAAGCTATTAGCATCATCCATACCTTTGCCTCAAAACAGTTCAATTAAATGAGAACACTGGAGTGGGTCTGGGCATGAGTAAATTTTAAATTCCCCTAACCTACAGAAGGGCTGGGATTTAGCTCAGTTGGTAGAGCACTGCGCTGCAGTCTCTGAGGTCCCGAGTTCAATTCCCAGCACCACAAAAATAGGAGAAGGACCTGGCAATCCACTCCCAAGGCAATCCCGACACAGTCAGCCATTGAAAACCCTATGAGGGTTGCTATGAGTTGGATACCGACTAGACGTCACCTTACAACAATCTACAGAGCTAAGCAGGGTTGGGCTTAGTACTTGGATGGGAGACCTCCTGAGAATGCTGGAGGCTGTCGGCTTGGGAGAAGGACCTGGCAGCCCACTCCCAAGAAAACAATCGACCATTGAAAACCCTATGAATAGCAGAGAAGCACTGACAATAGTACTGGGCACAGCACAGTGTCTGGGAGTGTTTCATCTATTGTATGTGGGGTCCCTATGAGTCGGACCTGATTGGACGTCACCTAAACAACAACAAATCTGCAGAAAGGATTGAAAATCACTGATCCACTCCATGTTGCCAAACAGAAAGATGCCATGGAAGAGCCCAGGGATTTTATTATCTCATCTGAGTCCCTCAGCTGGCTCTGTTCATGATCAAACATTTAGTGCCTTCTCTGTGCCTAGCACGGTGCTAAAGTGAAGAGAGGTGGAGCCAAGAGGAAATGGAGATGAATTAGACACACTTATGCGGTGTAGGAGCTCTCAGCCTCACAGAGAAGCTGGACCCCAAGCAAGTCAATACAGTCCAATGTCGCAAGTACTCTAAGGAGGTATGTGCAGGGTGTCAAAGGCACTCCAGGAAAGATGAACGCAACCCATTCCTTCCTGAGGGTTTCAGTATTGCTGAAGGCCGGCTGGTGGTCATCTAGGCCCCCACTCTAAGGGTAGCCCCTGCCAGAGGATGCTAGGCAGGAAGAAAGGAAATAAAAGCCCCTCTGCCTCCATCTCAGGCACGATTTGAGACATGTGAAAATCAATACGCCTGCTTCTTCAGAAACAAATAACATGGTCAGTCATCAGTAACACCCCGTATGAATGTAGAGTAGGTGCCCCCCATGTCCAGATCAGGGGGCTTCTTTGAGGCAAGTCCTCTCTTGTGTTATAAAACATTCCTGTTTTACAGCCGGAAGACCATCAACGTAAAGTCAAGAAAGAGGAAATTTTAGGTGCTTAATGGCAATGTCCCCAGCTGCCTTCAATCTTGGCCTTCCATTGCTAGGTTAATGATAAACTGACACTCTCCTTTCAGTAAATCATAAAAACTCACAGACTACTTGCCAAGGTAACTTTGAGTTGAGCAAGAGGTAAACTGACAATGAACGCACTTTGTTATTCCTTCCTATCTTAGGCGCATCCTCAGTCTGGGGCCTGCCTCCCAGAGTAAGCTCTTAGCCTACTATCAACAAAGTTAAAACCAAAGGTTAATTATCTCCCCTCAGCCAGCCTGGGAAAGGCCGAGCTTGGTCGTGCCCTGGTCTCATGTCACGCTGGGCCGGCCACAACTAGGAATTCAGTATAAAACTAGGAAGAAAAAGGACTCCCCACCCCACCCCCATCTCTGAGAGCCCTGCCTTCTTTATCTAAGGGGCATCTCCTACTTTTACTCTATAAAAAACTTACTTCAACCTTTATCTGGACCCTGCCTCTTTCTTTCCCCGGAAGAGCATCCCAACCACTGTTCACTCTGCCTAAGCCCGGGGCCTCTTCCAGGTTTTTCCAGTTCCTCCGTTACAGGCCTGCCTGCTGTCTGGGTTCTAACAGAGATAGTATAACTTGCTCCTTGCACCTCTTCCATCTCCTTCCCTGATATCTGTAACCTGAAGCTAAGGCTATTCTTCCTGTACTCCAACAAATTAGCCTCAAGTTCTTTTTTGTGTCCATTTTAAATTCATTTACCAGTGAGACCAAGAACAATGAGGAAGGACTTGCGTCCCCAGGTGACACCCCTACTAGCAGTGTCAGTGCCCCACAAGAGCTTTGTTGGAAGTGCAGAAACTCAGGCCCCACCCCAGGCCTACTGAATCAGAATCAAGTTTAACAAGATCCCCCAGGTGATTCATAGGTACCTTAAAGTTTGAGACACACTGATCTGGAGTGATATCAATTAAGATGCATTCAGCAAACATGCCCACCTAAAATAAAAATTCTACTGCAATGAGGTATGGGTTCATTAAGTTGTTCCTTAAGTTTACTGACTACCTCTCTTAAGATGCAACATTAAAAAAAAAAAAAGATGCAACATTAAATAACTCTGACTCATCCATGTTGTTGTTGCTGTTAGGTGCCATAGAGTCATGTCTGACTCATAGTGACCCTCACAGGGTTTTCAATGGCTGATTGTTTTGGGGTTTCCATGGGAGTGGATTGCCAAGCCCTTCTCCCATTTTTGCTAGGAGTTGCTAGGAGTTGAACCTGGGACCTCAGAGACTGCAGAGCGGCGCTCTACCAACTGAGCTAAACCTCAGCCCTTAGTCATCCATATCTTAGCATAAATTTATTTGTCAGAATGTTTTAGCCTATACTCTTCTCTTTATGAAGCTTTCTCTGCTAGCCAAGTTACTCAAAAACAGAGTTGGGACAAGATTAGGGTAACATGATGTTACCAGATGGTAACATGAGCACTTGGTACTTGAAATTGAAGTACAGGGACAACAAGGGAAGCAGAAGATGGGTTCTTGGGTTCTTCCAAAGCCAGTCTTTGCTGGCTTTTTTATAACCTATTTTATAGATATTTTATTTTATAGCATTTTTTGTAGAGGCAAGTGGCTTGCCAAGCATCACACAACAAATTAGCATAGCAGTAGCTGGTTGAAAACTTGGGTGAAATGACCCATTTAACAATGCTCAACCTACTAGGTAATGTCTGAACTTGATCCTTTGACGCCTCACACATGGCAACCTCCTCTGACTGCAGAGTGTGCTGGAGGATTTGTGACCCACACCCAGTCTCAGATTGGTTCTAATTCCAACATATCCTCCAACACAAAAGATCCTACACCTTCCTAGAGGGGACTCGTTCTAGTGTTTTGTGAGCTTTGCTGATAGAGAAATATTCATGCTTAATGCCTTATGTTGTGATGGAAGATGACATTTTCTTAGGGACAACTGGCTTCCCTGTTCCAAGTTTCCATGTTGAATACCAAATGACCCTCAAGCTCACAGCACCAAGACCCCAGATGCAAAGGTCCCGGAGCAGTGAAGACATGGGCAAATATGCAGTATTTTCAGTTCTACTAAAGCCTTAATTCAGCCAGGAGCAGTGGTGCAGTCTTGTAATCCTCAGGGGGCTGAGGCAGGAGGATGGCAAGTGTGAAGCCAGAAGTAGCCTGTGTAACATAGAGAGACCCTGTCTCAAGATAAAAAAATGAGAAAGGGGCTAGGGGTGCAGTTCAGTGGTAGAATACTTGCAAAGTATGTGCAAGGCCCTGGGTTCAGCCCCCCTACCACTGCAATAAATGAATGAATAAATAAATAAAGTTTTAATTCAAAATTACTTTCATCCATAACAAAGCCCTTCTTAGCTCCAAGTCCTAAGGCTTAAAGTAAATTCTTCTTTTCTCCCTCCCTAACTGAGCATTAACAAACAACTGGGAACGTTAATGTTTGTTTGTTCAATTACTGAGTGCCAGCTCTCTTCAGCCTCTAAGGTGCCCAGTCCAGTCTCCTTCAAGGCCCCTGGCCCTCAGCTCTGGCCCCAGGAGAACTCGGAGAGGCACAGACATAGCTGAGAACTCCCATCTTCAGCAGCCCAAGTCTTATTAATGCCCTCCCCTTGCTCAATTTTAATACCTTATTGAGATATAATTGATATACCATATAATTTACTCATTTGATGGTGTACAATTTAATGATTTGCACCAATAGCAGTCACTCCTCATGCCCTCCACCCCTCAGCCTCTCAGCCCAAAGTAACCACTAATCAGTTTTCTGCCTATTCTAGATTTCTCCATAGAGATGCTCTTCCATATGGATATAATCACAAAATATAAGGTCTTTTGTGTCTGGTTTCTTTCACTTTGCATAATATTTTCAAGGTTCATTACAGTTGGAGCATGTATCAGAACTTAATTCCTTTTTATGGCTGAATGCTATTCCATTGTATGGATATACCACAGTTTGCTTAACTATTATTCAGTTGTTAGATTTTTGGGTTGTTTCCACTTTGGGGCTATTGTAAATAATACTACTATGAATATTTGTGCACCAGTTTTTGTGTGGACATATATTTTCAATTCTCTTGGGTGTATACCTAGGAGTAGAATTGCTGGATCATGGAGGCCTATGTATAACTTTTAAAGGAACTGCCAGTGTTTTCCAAAGTGACTGCAATCATATTCCCACCAGCAATATATGAGAATTCCAACTTATCCATATCCTTACCAACTCTTGTTATCATCTATGTATTTTATTATATTCATCCCAGTGAGTATGAAGTGGTATTTGCTAGTTGTATGACCTTAGTGAAATCACTTTCTGTCCCTGAGTTTCAATTACCTCATTTGAAGAAAAAAGGGTTAATGATGATTTTGAAAGTCTTTATATGAAGAAAAAAATCAGATAACTAATGGATTCTGTATATTAATACAGAATATTACAGTATACATACAGTAATACAGAAAAATACAGCATATTAATGGATTCTGGGAATGTAAATACCAATAAAAAATATACATTACTACTATTGTCATTTTGATTTGCATTTTCCTGGTGGGCAATGATGTGTTCCTCAGCCATTTGTATATCTTTGGAGAAACATATGCCCAAATCTTTTTGCTTATTTTTAACTACATTATTTGTCTTTTTATTATTTAGTTGTAAGAGGCTAACCTTTTTTCTTTTTCTTTTTCTTTTTTCTTTTTTTTTTTGGTACTGGGGCTTGAACCCAGGGCCTCGCACCTGCATCCTTTGCAAGTGCTGGACCACTGAGCTGCACCCCCAGCCCATTTTTCTTTTTTACTTTTTGAGACAGGGTCTCACTAAGTTACACAGACAGCCTCTGGTCTCGAACTTGCGATCCTCCTGCCTCTGCCTCCCGAGCCACTGGGATTACAGGCGTGTGCCACCGTGCCTGGCAAGGCGAACCTTTTTTAAAATTTGAGGTGAAATTCACATAACATAAAATTAACCATTTTAAATTATACAATTTAGTGTCATTTAATATAGTCACAGTGTTACACATGGGAAAAGGACACGGCAGCTTGAAACAACCCCCAAAACAATCAGCCAGTGAACACCCTATGAGGGTCAATATGAGTCGGACCCGACTTAATGGCACCTCACAACAACAATAACAATGTCATATAACCATCACACCAATCTAGTTTCAAAATAATTTCATCACCTGAAAAGAGAACCCCAAACATGGAGTTGTTAATCTTGATGTCTTGGAGAGGATGCTGACTGTCATTAAATCTGATATCTTAGAGAGGATGCTTACTGTTGAGCGGGTGGTGGGGAGATGGAGGTGGGGGAAGATGTGCAGAGAGGAGGGTTAAGTTGGTTCGGGTTGTCTAGCCATTGTTCTGAATGTGTATTTTGTAACTATTTCTGGGAATTGAAGGATAACTCCCAATGCCCAAAGTTTGTTAGAAGTCGAAAAATAATCCCTATATAAATGTCCTTTTGTTAGTTTTTAGGAAAAACTGTCTTCTCGGAGTGACCTTTGTTAATCTACCTCTTGGAGTTAATATCATCCTGAACTTAATCATTGCCACACTGAAGAGAGAGAAGAGCAAGGGCGAGGGAAGGGCTCTTTGTTCATATCTCCACATCAAGAAGACAGTTTGCATTATAACTATAGGGCTATATGTGTGTTTTTGTGAAGTATGTGTCATTATGCGCATGAAGTTCATTGTTTCACAACATCTAAGCATCGTAGATGTTCTGAAGTGACCATGTATGGTAAAAAGTAGATCTAGTGAATTAGCCAACTTGTAAATATCTGTTATCCTTGATAGCACAGAGGCATCTTGGAGTTGTTAAGTGTGAGTTAATATGTGTTCATGAGGCTGGCAGCGGAGGGGTAGAAGGAAGCCTACTGGGAGAGATATGTGCAGGTGTGCTCAGATTTACACTTTCATGAGAGCCATTGATGTGCATCTTCTGGCTGTACTATGTTGTTGTTGTTGTTAGGTTGTGTCGAGTCGGTATCCAACTCATAGCAACCCTTATAGGGTTTTCAATGGTTGAGTGCTTCGGGATTGCCTTGGGAGTGGATTGCCAGGCCCTTCTCCCATTTTTGTGGTGCTGGGAATTGAACTCGGGACCTCAGAGACTGCAGCGCAGCGCTCTACCCACTGAGCCAAATCCCAGCCCCAAGGCTGTACTATAGGAATACCTTAGTTCATTGGGAACACACCTTCTTATTAATATTTTAATAGTATAGATCTGAAAATGAACTCTCTTAGAAACACTATGCTTAGTGCACTCCATTGCTTTATGTCTCATTTTAAATTGAGCATCAAAGGAATGCAGTATTTTAATTGTAACTCTGCCAATACTTCTCTCTAGAGGCTTGATGCCATTTTTCTCTTCAGTGGAATTTTTGTCCCAAGGAAGCAGGATGATAATATTTTCTAACAGATTGGGTTGGTGTACTATATTCTTGGTTGCCAGAATACTCATGTAGCTGTAGGGTTTTGAACTGGTGAGTATTCATGATGTGTGGGAAAGCATGGCATGCGGTATATGGTATAGTCTCAGTTACCTGACATAGAACATTGTGCATACACACACAGGACCTAGGAGGACATGTCCAGCTGAATTGCTTGTGACAATAGGTGACATTGTACCTATTGTGTTTTTGACATTGTGTTTTTGTTTCATGTAATCCACATATTAACCTTTTTTAAAAAGGTTATTTAAAAAGCCTGAGTGGAGAAGAACCGTAAACCATTTAAAAGTCAGACCCTCCTCCCTCCTGCTCCTGGCAAACACCTATCTATTTTCTGTCTCCATGGATTTACTTATTCTGTATATTTAACATAAACAGAAAGCATACAATATATGACCTTGGTGTCAGACTTTTTTCACTTAACATAGCATTGTAAAGATCAACCCATGTTGTAAGATGTAACGTTTCATTCCTTCTTATGGCTGAGTATGTATGTCATGAACATTGATCTCTATGTGTTCTTCTAAATTCTATCGTTTTAGTTCTTATATTTAGATTATTGATCCAATTTTGAGTTAATTTTTGTATATGGTATGAAATGGGGCCCAACTTCAATCTTTTTCATATGGATATCCAATTTTCCCAGCGCCATTTGTTAAGGAGACTATTATTTACTCCCATTGAATGGTCTTGGCAGAACAACCATTGTTGTTCTTTTTGGGTGCTGTCGAATCAGGTCTGATTCATAGCAACCCTATGTACAATAGAGTGAGACACTCCCCAACACTGTGCTATGCACACAATCTTTTTTATGTTTAAGCCCATTGTTGCAGGCATTGTGTCAATCCATCAAGTTGAGGAAGGATCTTCCTTTTATCATTGACCTGCCACTCTCCCAAACATGTCCTTCTCCAGGGATTGGTCCCTCCTAACAACACATCCAAAATATATAAGATGCAGTATAGTTATCCTTGCTTCCGAGGAACACTCTGGTTGCATTTCTAGGATGGATCTGTTGATTCTTTTGGCAGTCTGGGTATATTCAATGTTCATCTCCAGCACTTAAAAAAAGCATTAATTCTTCTCCTATCTCCTTTATTTGCTGGCAAGCTTTCACAAGCATATAAGGCAACTGGAAACACCATGGCATGAGTTAGGTGCCCCTTCATCTTCAGTCCTGACTCACACCTTTCCTGACTTTAAACCAAACAGTGTTTCCTGGTCTGTTCGAATGACTGCCTCCTGGCTATGTACAGATTCCCCATGAGTACAGTTAAGTGTTCTGGTATTCCCTTCTTTGCAATGTAATCCATAATTTGTCGTGGCCTTTGATGAATATCAATTGGACACAGTTTTATTTGTTTGTTTCTGGAGTCTCCCAATGTGGCATCCTGGGGAGAAAAACAACCTAGTGACTGAAATTCTGTCCCACTGAGGGGCTTAACAACAGTCTTGGGGAGATCTAGCTAGCTAGCTAGCTAGCTCTAGCTCTATGTATTATCCTTCACAGATAAGTTAGAACAGACAATCACAATTCTCTGAGGGTAAGATTTGCTCTGTTCCCTCTAGAACCAGGGACCAAAAACCATAGGAAGAAAGCAGGCTGGCATCTTTTCCCCTGCCCCACCCAGTACTGAGAATTGAACCCAAGGCCTTGTGTATGCTAGGCAAGCACTCTTCTAGTGAGATAAGGTCTTGCTAAATTGTCCAGATTAGCCTTGAATTTGCAGTTCTCTCACCACAGCTTCCCAGGTAAGTAGGATTATAGACGTGTGACACCATGCATGGCCAGCCTACCGTCTTTAGACTGCTGCTTTGCTGAGGTGGAAAGTGGAGCAAAGGCAAGCAAAAGTATGGCAAAACTCGGCCAGGTACAGCGGCTCACACTTATAATCCCAGCAACTCAGGAGGCAGAGGCAGGAGGATCACAGGTTCGAGGCCAGAGACAGTCTATATAACTTGGCAGGACCCTGACTCAAAATAAAAAATAAAAAGTGGGTAGGGGTGCGCCCAGTGGCAGAGCACTTGCAAAGTATGTGTGAGGCCCTGGGTTCGACCCCAAGTACTAAAAAAAAACAAAAAACAAAAAAAAAGGAAAAACTCTTCTACCACTTTTTGTGTGTGTGTGTGGTACTGGGGGTTGATCCTGGGGCCTCACACCTGCATGCTTTGCAAGTGCTGGACCACTGAGCTGCACCCCCAGCCCTTTTATTTTTTTTTCCTTACTTCCTGAGACAGGGTCTCGCTAAGTTACATAGACTTCCTCTGGTCTCGAACTTGCAATCCTCCTGGCTCTGCCTCCCAAGCCGCTGGGATTACAGACGTGCGCCACCACGCCCAGCTTCTTCTACCACTTTTTAAGTGGCCTGTTTCTTGATTTTGCTGCTTGCTTGGTTGCTGTAAACCAATGACTACTTTTAGAGTTCTGACAAAGTTGATTCTGAGAGTTTTTCCTTGGTTTTTTCCATGTATCTGTAGAGGGACATACCCTTGGAGCTACCTACTCTGCCATTTTCATTGATGTTCCTTGCCTATTTTTACCTTTAAAATATCATCCTCTTCCTCATTCTGTACACTGTGTCCCTTCTTCACGCCATTGGTTGGAGGCCTTCTGTGTTTTTGCCTATTACAAGAATCTGATCTTAACAATACCAACCATGTCACTGGAGCTATTTTAAAAACTGCCTTTTGCTCTCTGAAAGAACTAGGGGAAAAAAAAAAAAAGATGCCAATTGACGTCCTAGGCCAGAGGCCCAACTCTGGAGTCCCAATGAACCAGGTCTAGCCTCTTGTCCAGGAAGCCAGTTGAAGAGACAAATGATGGTAAGACAGGAAAGGAATTTATTCCCAATACGGCTGTACTAGGGAGAAAAACAGCCTAGTGACTGAAAGTCTGTCTCTCTGAAGAAGAGGCTTAACGACAGTCTGGGGTTATATAGCAAGGGTTAGGGGTTTGCATAGCTGATCATTTTGGTCAGGCTGTGGTCTGGTCAGTCAGGGATGTCTTTGTTGCCTGGGGAGTAATTTCAACTCTCGTCACAGATGTTTGTCCATCAGACTTGTTCCTGGAATCCAAGGTGACTGCGGGAGAGAACGACTCAGAGACAGTACCAGTCCATCTACTTGGGCCATTTACTAGTGTCAGAGACTTCAGATTAGCACCACTGGGCTGTGAGATCTTGGATAAGTCACTTATTTTTTCTGTACTTCATTTTTGCTCTTTTAATTAATTATTCCTGACCTGTCCTAGGAAATTTGGAGACCACTCATTTAATCATTTAGAGCATTTACCTGTTATGTAATGGGAGAAGGACATGGCAATCCACTCCTAGAGCAAACCGAAAACAATCAGCCATTGAAAACTCTATGAGGGTCGCTATGCATCAGACTTGACCTAACAACTACAGCAACCTATTATGTATGAGAGCTTATTTCAGAACAGAATAAGGGAAAATTGGTATCACCATGGATAACACTGTATCATTTAGGTGTGACAAACACAGTCAGATGGTTACAGCCTTCCTACCTCCCTGGGGTGGCAGACTCTTCATGCCAGCCTCTTCCTCCGTATCATCTCACGCCTCAATTGTGTCAGCCAATTCTGTCTCCATCAAGTTTGAATCAAACCACTGAGGTTTGCTGGGAAGTTGTGTACACATCGTTGGGCTAGGATGATCCAAGGCCTGGAAATTCTGCAGGAAATTCAAGCTCGTTCTGTAAGCACCAGTTGGGCATTCTTCCAGAGTTGGTGGGGTTTTGTTTGGTTGGTTGGTTGGTTGGCTGGTTGGCTGTTTGCTTTTTGTTTGTTTTGTTTTGTTTTGTTTTTTGAGACAGATTCTTACAATGTAGCTCAGGATGCTCCCCTCCAGGAACTCATGATCCTCCTGCCTAAGCCTCCTAAGCCTCCTAAGTGCTGGGATAATACAGATGTGCACCAGACCTGGCTTCCCAGACCCTTTTATTTGTGGAATAATCTGCACATCTCTACAGCTCAGGTAAATCTTGTGAATATCAAGAAATAACCCTTTCTTATTTTATATAGATTCTGGCATGCTCTTTAGTGCCTCTAGGCTTGTATTGCCTTAGCTCCAGGGACAGAGAATTCATCTTTTGTCTTTTTTTTCTTCTGATAGTAGTCAGAATTCTGATGGGCACAGTCCATTAGAGGTAGGTTTTTCTTGAGTCCTCTTTCCTTGCCAGTCATCTCTGGTCATCTTTGCCCATTTCTATTCCTCTCTTCTATTCCCAAACACCCATGTTTACTTATGCACAAGACGTTAGCTTATCTTCTCTTAAGTGTTAAAACTGGCTTGGGCACAGTGAAGATCTCTTCCCTACTGTGGGGTGAATTTTGGGAGATTATTAAATCCTTGATGGGAAAGTGTCTAAATTATAATACAAAATGGTAGTTTTAAAAAATATTCAGTTGGATCCATATTCAACCTAAATTCTATGGACTTCAGCCTCAACAAAGTGCTGACAATGGCAGTAAATAAAAGGCAGGGGACAGGCCATGGGTTATTTATCACCCTGTACAAATTCTGGGTGGGCTTCCCTAAAGATGGTCTTCATACAATCTAAACCTCCTTCAGATTATAGTGTATAGATATGGATGCCATCTGACTTCCCAGGCTGTTGACATTCTTTTTTTTTTTTTCAATACTGGGGGTTGAACCCAGGGCCTCGCACTTACATGCTCTGCAAGTGTTGGACCATTGAGCTGCACCCCCAGCCCATTTTTTTTTAACTTTTTTTGAGGCAGGGTCTCACTAAGTTACCCAGACTTCCTCTGGACTAGAACTTGCAATCCTCCTGCCTCTGACTCCCAAGATGCTGGGATTACAGGCATGTGCCACTGCGCCCTGTGCTCCAGGCTGTAGACATTCTGTGGGGTAGTAGGGGGTGTAGTCTGGGAGAAAGGTGCACATTGCAGGTAACAATAACTAGAAAAAAGCCCCAGGACCCCTCACCTCCTTTTGCTCCCCAGCAGAGGAGGGTGCTGGCACCCCACTGAAGACAGAGGGATCCATGGCCAGACAAAAGAAGGACAGGATGGAGCTTTTTGGTCAGAGGAGCCAGCATTTCCAGTCAGGCCCTAGCCCTGAACAGAGCACATCATCAGGCCATAATGAATGAGGCTGGGAGACAGAGGTGAGATTTCCAGGGATCTTTCTAGCAATTGTTTATATCCGCAGATGTGGTGTGTGGCCTGACCATGTGGGAAACAATAGCAGTGCCTGGGAAACCAGACTTCAGCACTACAACCTCCCTGGCAGAGTTGCTTATGAGGCCACTGCTCAGGGTCCAAACTGCTTGTGCCTGTAAGGGACTCTCTGGACTCTGATGAGGTTGAGGTGGAGAAGAAGGCATCTCCCAATAGTAAACTCAGGAAAGCACAGAGCAACCTTCCCCTGCCTTCCAAGGAGGGAAGAAGGGCCAACAACCAGACTCCACAAGCTATGTGAGGTTTGCAAGTAGAATACGCTCCCCTATCTGCTCACTGCTCCCCACCTTCAGCCTTTCCCATTCAGCCTTTGTCCTTCCCCTAAGTATTGAAGAACTGTTTTAACTATGAGTCTGAAGATATGCAGTACAAGTCATTATCCTGCCTAGCTGTATATTTAGTACAACACAGTGATTAAAAACAGAAGATGGGGGGGCAATAGGAAAGGGGGTGTGGGGAAGAAAGACAGATATCACATGTTTTCTCTCTCATGTGGAATCCAGATTGAAGTGTGGATGTGTGTGCGTGTGTGTGCGCGCGCGCATGTGTGTGTGTGTGTGTATCTCAAAAGACGGGCAATCAGAGAAACCTGGACTCAAATCCCAACCACCGCTTACCTAGTGCTGACCTTTGACAATTCAGCTGTCACATGCCTGTTTCCACATTTGAAGCAAAGACAAGAAAAACTTACTTCATACCAGTATAGTGAGGTATGCTGGGGCTTCCATTCCTTCTGGAACCTTCTGGGCCCGCATAACTGATAGCTGGAGTGTGTCCAGGCCTTACTGCATAGGACCCTCATTGCCATGTCTCTCCTCAAGTAACACATCCTCCCACCACCTGAGGGGGCTCTGCTGGTAAGCCATCTCTAGGCATTCTTCAGAAATGCATGTGATTCTGGGTGTCCCAAAATGAGCCAGTTGGGCAAGTCCAGAAATTTCAATGGCTTTCTATTTCCCATTCACCTTATGCAATGGAGATATTAGTTATTCATTGCCATTTTCTTATTAGAAGGTCTTGAAATAATCATCATTCACTCTGAAAAACAGGTGGTCACCCCAGTGCATATCAACACAACTCTGTATTTATACAAAGGACAAACTGACTATGGAAATCTGAAACTCTTCTAGTGCTGTTAAGAAAAGGAATAGTGAGCTGGGCGCGGTGGTGCACGCCTATAATCCCAGCGGCTTGGGAGGCGGAGACAGGAGGATTACAAGTTTGAAACCCGAGGCAGTCTGTGTAACTTCGTGAAACCCTGTCTCAAAAAGTAAAAAATATGAGCTGAGGGTGCAGCTCAGTGGTCCAGCACTTACAGAGCATGCAATTGTGAGGCCCTGGGTTCAACCCCCTGTACCACACACAAGAAAAAAAAAGAAAAGAAAAGAAAAGAAAAGAAACAGTATCTGCAAACCCAAATTTAACTCATATTCATCCATTTACTGAGAGACTTGTATGAGCAATTGACCTTTTTGAACCTCGGTTTTCTCTTCTGCCAAAGAGAAACACCTCCCACATAGATTATTGTCAGGCTCAAATGAGGGAATTCAGGTAAAAGGACTATAATACAATTAACATATTACTTATTTATAATTAACTTATTTATAATTAACATATTTATGTTAATATTAACATAATATAACAAAATAATTAACATATTTATGTTAATAAACATTTATAACTAAATTAAATTGATAAATTGTGTAAATATGGCTGTTGTATAAAGTGAAACCCACTTACATGAGGCAGCCTAAGGTTGTTTTTAAAGATACTATTCATTTTTTGCCGGGCATGGTGGCGCACGCCTATAATCCCAGTGGGTCGGGAGGTGGAGGCGGGAGGATCACAAGTTCGAGACCAGAGGCAGTCTGTGTAACTTACCGAGACCCTGTCTCAAAAAGTAAAAAAAAAAAAAAAAAGGGCTGAGGTGCAGCTCAGTGGTCCAGCACTTGCAGAGCATGCAGGCGCGAGGCCCTGGGTTCAACCCCCAGTACCACAAAAAAATAAATAAATAAATAAATAAGATACTATTCATTTTTTTAAATGTGGAGAAATTCCAAAAGGCACCTATTTCGGGGACAGAGTAGGACAGGATTCATGTCAGGGTGGGGAGATTTCACAAGGCACATATTTTGGGGACAGAGTAGGACATGATTCATGTCAAAGTAGAAAATGGAATGTTGGCTAATGTCTTTGGCAACGAGGAGCCATTAGGAAATTTATTCATTGGGCCCCACTGGCCTGCCTGTCCGTGCTGATCACTCTGGGTTTCATTGGCATCAATAGGTGAATAAAAATGTTTGAGAATCACAATGGTCAATTTGGTAATGATTTTGGTAGCATTTCCTCCCATTTCCCAGCTTGCGCTCCTGCCCCCACTGAACAGGAGTTGAGAGATGCTACCAAGCTAGTCTTCTCCGCCTCTCTTATCAGGCTCCCATCCAGTTGTGGGACATGCTGCTCCCTGTGGGTGAGGCTCTCTGCCCTTATACAGAGTCTGCCCTTTCCCACTCTCCCAGGTGCATCATCCTTGGCCTGGCCGCACTGAGCAAGCAGAAGCCTGCCAAGCACTCTCTCCTCCTCTCAATGTCAGTGTGGTTTCAAGTGTGACGTGTGAAAGGGAAATCACCTTGGAATGAGGTAAGTAGCTTTGATCATACACAAGCATTGTCACCAGCCACGCATTAACCAGCCTTCTGTTTTCCCCACTTCTCACCTTTGAGTCTTGTGGGCTGACCTTGGGGCCCCCAGGCCCACTCCAGTAAGTCCTTCCATTATTTTCAAGCTGAATAGGAAATAGCCACCTGTCTCAGGCTGGAACCCTGGGAAACACTATGTCTGAGATGAGGATTTATGCACAGCAAGTTTCCCGGGGTGTACTCTCAGGACTACACCTGGGGGTGAGAAGGCAGCAGGACCAGGCAGGGGAGAAGTGAACTATGGTGCAACCAAGGTCTCCATTGTGCCACCAGGAGCTCTGCAGCCAGTATGGCCCTGCACAGTCTTTTAGTCTCAAGGCAAGGGGATCAGGTTTATCAACCTGCCATTGGATGTACACTGCTCCTGGACAGGGGCTATGACCTGCAGACTCTTGGTCAACTAAGGGCAATTCCTGGAGAGAAACTCAACTGAGTGCCCTCTCCTGCCAGTGTTCTCTGAGCACCTCAGGCCTGAATGGAGCCTCATGCATCCACACACCAGCTGATGTGTAGCTTGGCATTCCTGCAGGTTCATGTTTTTAATCTTAAAAATAATGCCATTGCAAATAAGTAATTGTGTATCTCCTTAAAACTGCTTGATCAAAGAACACTTCTTATATTCTGCTTGCTGAAAGTAAAGATAAATAGCTTTAGTTTTACAACGTAATCTTAGTCTCTCCCTTGCAGGGAGGTATTCCCAGCTTCTGTTCCTGGCCTCAACACTTTCAAGGTATACATGTTGTCTCCGTCCATTGCCTTCTCGTCATGACCAATTCTTGGGAGTCCAAGATCACCCACTTGCCTTTGGCAAAAGTATTAAATGAGGTAGAGTGTGAATTTGTTCTGGCTGAGCCAATTAGCAGTAGTTCAACAACTCTGTTTCCTGCTGCCCCAGTTGGTCTCTGGACCTGAGATCTTGCCTACTCAGACCTGCCCTTAGCTTCTAGATTCTTCCATCAGTCCTTTCCCACTATAACACATACATGCACAGATGTGATATAAGGAAAGCCGAGGCTAAATTGCATTGATGACCAGGTAGATTTAGGAAAACAAGTGGTTTGAATCCTGCCTTATATTTGTTTTAGTCTTATTCTTTTTGTTTGTTTATTAATCTTTTTCTAGAGGCCATTCCCAATTTATAGATACCTCAAAGTTACAAAAGATGGCTTCGACTCCTCTGTCCACTTCTCCATGGCAACTGCTGCCAACATGGGAACCACAGGGAGAAAAAGGAAAGAGAAAAGCAAGTACTGCTGCTGACTTAGAGGATCCACAAACTTCAGAGTGAAAATGAAACCAACTATGACAATCAGGGCTATTTCAGGGGACTTTCATGGAGGAAAGAATTTCCCAAGCAGAACCAGATGATGTATAAGGCAATTGCTGTGGCCCAGCATTTTCCTACCCTAACAGGAAATTTTCCTTTTGATTTGCTCTGCTACCTCACTGCAAATCAAAGATTATTTTGGATTAACAAGCTTCTTCTCTAAACATCAAAAATACTTCTGTACCCTTTAAAAGTCTACACACCATTAACGCACGGGCAGGATTTAGTTCAATTAAAGGATTCCTACAACTGTACCAGTTAAAAGTCTATACGCCATTCACCCATGAGCAGGACTTAGTTCAATTAAAGGATTCTGGCAAATTCCTCGTGGAAATCAGCTACAATGAATAAAAGAAGAGTTTGAGCTGTGGGCTTAGGGAGTCAAATAAATTTGGAAAGAGGAGTATTTGAGGGGCATGGGAGGGAAGTCCTCAGAGAAAAATTAAAATATGGGCAGGTCCAGGAAAGCAAGCAAAAGGAGAACAGAGGAGTCAGAAATGTAATGCAAGCAGCCACTGAGGAACTGATGGGCAGCAACAGAGGAACAGCTATGTGAAGGATGAGTCTATGGAAATCCGGTGGCCATTCAAAAAATGAACACTAAGCACTGTTAAAATAAGAACAATATTCCTGATATTAGATACAGAAAGAAGAAGTAAGAGGCATTAGAAACTTCACCCAGTTTAACTATTTTAACTAGAGTGACCTTAAAATCGTTCCTCTTTTCTTTCTCCTTCTGCTCACACCCTGATTTCCTAGGCACAGAATTTAAGTGAGTTCTATTTCTACAGTATTTCTGCTACGTGGTACATGGAATAGACTTCTGTGGTCTAGCAGACTGCTGTAATCTTTAAAAAAAAAAACCTTTTTTTTTTTTTTTTTGGTCATTCTAATAGTAGAAAGTGGTGTCTCACTGTTGTACATTTATTTGATTTCTATGAGTGTATTTCTTCATACACTTAGACATTTTTCCATATATTTAACCCACTTTTCTATTGAAATCCTATTTCTCATTAACTTATAGAGGTTAATTGTATTTACCAGATAGTCATCTCTTATCAGCTTTATATGTCACAAATAGGTCTGCCATCTGTCTGATAATTTTGTCTGGCCAAGACAAATTATTAATTCTAATTAAGAATTAAGGACACCAGCCAGGAGCAGTGGCACATGCCTGTAATCATAGCAACTCAGGAGGCAGAGACAGGAGCATTGCAATTTCAAGGTCAGAGGCAGCCTACAACTTACCAAGACCCTGTCCCAACATAAAAGATTAAAAGAGGGCTAAGGTGGGACTCAGTGTTAGAGCACTTGAAAAGTATATGCAAGGCCCTGGGTTGAACCACCTAGTATGGGAAAAAAAAAAAAAGAACTATGGACACAGAATTTGGGACCAGACTGCCTTGTCAAATGATGACTCTGCCACTTACTAGCTGTATAACCCTGGCCAAGTCACTTAACTGCTCTGTGCCTCCATTTCCCTATTTATAAAAGAGGACTTAATAATACTTAGCTACATAAGACCCCAGGGCTGGGGTTTAGCTCAGTCAGGAGAGCACTGCTCTACACTTTCTGAGGACCTGGGTTTGACCCCTAGTCCCACAAAAATAGGAGAAGGATGTGGCAGTCCATTCTCAAGCAATCCTAAAAAAACTATCAGCCATCAAAAACTCTATGAGGGTCGCTGTGAGTCAGACCCAACTTGACGGCACCTAACAACAACAACAACAAGCCCCTACCTGTCTGTCAGTTTGTAATCATCCTGTGGGGCTTGCATGTTGCTGTGATGCTGAAAGCAGTGCCACCAGTATTTCAGATACCAGCAGGGTCATCCATAGTGGACAGGTTTCAGCTGAGCTTCCAAACTAAGACAGACTAGGGAGAAGGACCCGGCAGCCCACTCCTGAAACAGTTAGTCATTGAAACCATCAAATATAGCACTGGAAAATGAGCCCTCCAAGTTGGGGGCACTCAAAAGATAATTGGAAAAGAGTTGCCTCCTCAATGTAGAGTCAATCTTAAAGATAGGACGTCAGATAGATATTGGCCGAAATCAGAGAATACCACAAAGATTGACTATTCAAAGTCATTTGACTGTGTGGATCAGAACAAATTATGGATAACATTGCAAAATGCCAGACTACTTAATTGTCTTCATGAGGAATCTGTACATGGACCAGGAGGCAGTCACTCAAATTGAACAAGGAAACATTGCTTAAAGTCAGGAAATGTGTACATCAGGCTGTATCCTTTCATCGTACCTCTTCGATCTCTTATGCCAAGCAAATAATCTGAGAAGCTAGACTTTATAAAGAACATGGCATCAGGACTGGAGAAAGGTTCATTATCAGCCTGCATTATGTAGATGACACAACTTTGCTTGCTGAAAGTGAAGAGAATTTGAAACATTTACTGATGAAGATCAAAGAATACAGCCTTCAGTATGGATTGTGCTTCAACATTAAGAAAACAAAAATCCTTGCAATTAGGTAGTAAGCAACTTCATGATAAATGCACCAAAGATGCTTGGTTCTACAATGAACACCCACAGAAGCAGCAGTCAAAAAATCAAAAGACACATTGCATTGGGAAAAGCTGTTGCAAAAGACGTCTTTAAAGTGTTGAAAAGTAAAGATATCACATTGAAGATTAAGATGCACCTGACGCATGCCATGGTATTTTTAGTCACATCATATGCTTGCAAAAGCTGGACAATGAGTAAAAGAAATAAGAGAATTGATGCTTTTGAATTATGATACTGGAGACAAACATTGAATATACCAGGGACTGCCAAAAGAACTCACAGATCTGTCCTAGAGAAAATGCAAACAGAGTGCTCTTTGGAAGCAAGGATGGTTAGACTGCATCTTACATATTTTGGACATGTTGTCAGTAGGGACCAATCCCTAGAGAAGGACATCATGTTTGGGAGAGTGTTGTACCACTGAAAAAAGGAAAAGCCTCAACTAGATGGACTGACACAGTGGATTAAACATAGAAAAAAGATCATGTACATGACACAGTGCTGGGTAGTGTTTCGTTCTGTTGTACATAGACTCACTATGAGTCAGACCTGACTCAACAGCACCTAAGAACAGATAAGGCCCCACATGTCTGTGAACTTGTAGTGTTGTGGGGGTCTGCATTTTGCTCTGATCCTGAAATTTATGCCACCAGTATTTCAGATACTAGCAGAGCCACCCATGGTAGACAGGTTTCAGCTGAGCTGCCAAACTAAGACAGACTAGGTAGAAGGATGTAATAGCCCACTCCTGAAACAATTAACTATTGAAAACCCTAAGAATGGCAAAGAAGCACTGGCAAATATAGTGCCAGAAAATGAGCCCTCCAGGCTGTAAGGCATTCAAGAAAGGACTGGGGAAAAGTTACCTCCTCAAAATAGAGTTACCCTTAATGACAGGAATGGAGTAAAGCCCCTGGGACCTCCTTTTGTTGATGTGGCATGACTCAAAATGAGAAGAAACATAGTGGCTGCAACATTGGGCTCAAACCTAAAAAGACAGTGTGCATGGCACAGTGCTGGGGAGTGCTTCATGCTGCTGACTCAATGAGATCTAACAACAGCAACAAAAAGCTATATAACATTGTTATAAAAAATTAAATGATGTAACATGTGTTATTATTTATTACTACAATTATTATTGACCAGAAATCTTCAATATTGATGGAATCAAATCCTTCAATTTTCATTCTTATGGTTAACACTTTGGGAGGTCATATTTAACAGATTTTTCTGGCTCTTAGATCTCAAAGATATTTTCCTTATATTTTATTCAATTATTTTGATAGTTTCATCTTCCACTTTGAGCATTGATAGCAAGAATCCTTTTCTTCTTACTAAGCTTTAAAAAGTCCTTAACTTCTTAATTAAGTGTATTTCCTATAAATTCTTGGCAAAGAGGCTTTATCAACTTACAGAAGTACTACAAAATTTTATGAAATACTTTTTCTACCTCTATTGAGATAAGTTTGTGGTATTTATTTTTTAGTAAATGAACAGATGAATAACATTGACAGATTTTCTAATAGTAAATCATTCTTGTATTTCTGGGATGAACCAAGCCACGATTCATTGGCTTATAGTATTTGTTGGATTTAGTAGCTGTATTAGTTTGCTAGGACTGGCTGCCATAACAAAGCACCACAGACTAGGCAGTTAAATCCTGCAGCTGTAGCCCTGTGGCATCAGATCTCAGAATCCAGCAGATCTCAAAAGCTAAGCAGGGTCAGGCCTGGTTAGTACTTGGATGGGGGACCGCCTGGGAACACCAGATGCTGTAGGCTTGGGAGAAGGACCTGGCAACCCATTCCCAAAAATCAACCTGCCACTGAAAACCCTATGAACAGCAGAGAAGCACTGACAATATTGTTTTGCCTGTTGTACATAGGGTTGCTATGCCTCGGACACCAACTCAATGGCACCTAACAACAACAACAAGGCAGTTTAAAGGACAGAAATTTATTTTCTAAAGCATCTTCAGGGTTGATTTCTTTGGAGACCTCTCTCCTTGCCTTACAGATGGCTCCTGTGTTCTCAACGTGACGTTTTCTCTGTACATACCCTTTCCTGATGTCTGTGTATCTGAATTTCCTCTTCTTATAAGGACACCAGCCAGATAGGATTACATCCTTCCCATATAACTTCATTTAACTTTACCTCTTTAAAAACCTTTTTTCTAAATCCAGTAACATTCTGAAACACTGGAGGTTAGGGCTTCCACATACAAATTTGGAGAGGATATAATTTAGCCCACATGAGTATCTAATATTTTGAACTTTCACATCTATGTTCACAGGACTATTTGGCCTATCCTTTTCTTCATAAATCAGTTGGGAAGATATCTCTATTATCTGAAACTATTTATGCAAATTAGAGATTACATACTCTGAAATTTTGGTAGTATTTTCCAGTAACCTTTATGACTAGGGAGATTTTTAAACATATAGGGCAAAGAAGAATCTTTTGTTAGCATTTCTACTTCCTTAATATTTCTTGATCTACTCAAATTTTCTATTTCTTATGGTCATAATTATGAAATTTTGTATTTTTCAGTTTTTACGTAGGTTTCAAATTATATTTCACAGCATCTATTAGCCATATGACTTTCCTTTTCATTTACACTTTCCATTAAAGTGGAATTCATCTTTATATATGGTGTGAGATAAGGATCTATTTTGTTTCTCCTTATTAATGAGCCTCCCTTCCCACCTTCATAGATAACCATCCATTTCTTCTCCAGTGATTAACTCCCTTTATCACATGAAACGTTCTACATATACATGGAAAGGAGTTTATTTTATCTTTACCTCACTGTCTGTTTTCCAACCCAAATGTTTATAATATCTTATTTTTTTCAATCATATACTTTTAATGTTTACAACAGACTTATGGGATATTGTCCCTATTTCTTAAGTGATCAGGCAGAAACTCAGAAAGACTATATTTTAATTAAAGCTCACATACTACTGAATGAGTTGCCACAACTTCTGACTCCAAATTATTTTTTTTCCTTTTTTTTCTGACTCCAAATTAAATGTTGTTTCTCTAGCTCCCCTACTGCCCGTTTAACCAGCTGATTTCATGGACCTAATCTCATGTATTCATTTAAGTGGTTATTGAATACCTACTCTGTTCTACATATAATTCTAGGTTCTAGTACAGTGGCAGAACACAAACTAGATTAAAATCTCTGTCCTCATACAGCTGACATGGCAGAGAACTCAAGGCTGCTTGGAACACAGAGATGACAATGAAGAAGCAACACATCTGGCCAGATGTGATGACTTAGGCCTGTAATCCAAGCACATAGGAACAGAAGCAGGAGGATCATGACCTCAAGGCCAGACTTGGCTACACAGCAAGATTCTGTCTCAAAAAAAACCAAAAGGAAAAAAGAGAAGAAAATAAAAGAAAAGAAAAGCCAATTATTGTTGTACATATTGTACAGCAATAAGTATTTTGGTCACTATTTGGTCCATGCTTCCAAGCAGTGTGGTGCTTCAGTTTGTTGGAAGAGTCCAAGAAAGCCCACAGAAGGTTCCCCTGGTTCTAATTACCAAGGGGTGGCTCTGAATCACTGTAGGGAATTATCTGGACACCCCAGGGTGGG
Organism: Pedetes capensis; assembly: GCA_007922755.1. NCBI lineage: Eukaryota > Metazoa > Chordata > Mammalia > Rodentia > Pedetidae > Pedetes > Pedetes capensis. The sequence goes on from VMDO01006530.1 coordinate 32,193, forward strand.
CCTGGAGGGTGCCCCGGTTGAGGCTTGCTCAGTCCGGGCTGAGGTCTGAGCTCTCCCCAGATCCTGCCCTGTTCCTGCCCCTCCCACCTCTGGTCACCTTTAACCCAGGAACCTGGACTGGGACCTATTTGACTCACTAAGAGCCAATATGGCCACCCAAGTCCCAGTTCACCCTTCACCTACTTTACTCCTACCTCTCCCAGCGAGTGATCCAACATGGCCCCCAAACACCCCAGCTCTGGTGTGACCTCCTTCAATCTGGTTGGCTGCCCAGAGCCACCCAATTGGATAAGAAAAGAAGCCTGGTGATTGGTTTGGCCCATGCCTAACTCCCCTATGAATTTTTTTCTTTTTCAAATCCCTAGTTACATAACTGCCACACCCAGAATGAGCCACTTCCTGACTGGATATTTCTGGGTCCACATGCCCTTCATAGAAGCTATATAAACCACCACTGAACCTACTAGCTTCCCCTTTTGTCCCTTATCTTCTTGATCTTTCCCTGTTTCTCTGCTCTCTGAGCCCTTTCAAACCTGACCCTCGTACCCTACTCCTGAGACCTGCAACCTCAAACACCACCAATGAAGACATCTGAGGACTATAAGCAAGACTCTGTGTCAAGCCCAGGGCTTCCAAAGTGACAAAGCCTCCAAGCAAGACCCGAAGAGCTCTCTGCTTTTCTTCCCCTGCCTTGGGATGGAGGAGAATAGAGAAGGCGAACTGCGAAAGGCAACAGGAGACACACAGTGGGACACATCCATTGAGCATCGTGGTGCTGCATCCCCTTTTGTTCACCTTGGTAGGTGCAGCTTAACAAACTCTGTTCCTGTTTACAAGAAAGTTCCTGAATTCCTTCTTTGGCACCACCATCTCTTACCTATTCCCAAAGGTCCCCAAGGACCCATGTTGAGGCAAGCTCCATTATCCCACCAGGCCGGAGTGAACCCCCACACTTTGCACCCAATGTGGGGCTACTTGTCCATAATTTAGGGGCTCCTGAGTCGCCCCCAGCTGGCCACTGAGGGGCTCTCGAGTCCTCTAAGTTTGAGTCCTGAGATCTGGATGATGTTCAGGGACATTCATTGCACGAGAGTACATCCGGCCCTGTCTGCTACATCCCGGATTGGGTAAGAGCCACTGTCTCTTTGAGGCAATGACTGTCCATGTGTGTTTCATTTTAGTGTGAACCCATCCTTGTTTTTCCACTAAATGCAAGGTCACATGGGGGAACTAACACCTTTTTCTCTCTATCAGTAGAATAACCTCCTTGTCTGGGTTTCTTGTCTGAGTTTGTCTGCTAGGAAAGGAGTTAGTGCCTTTTCCTAGCCCCATTTTCCATCCCTAGGTTGCAATCCCTAAGTCTGGGACTGGCCGAATAGGAGAATAGCCTACCCATAATTTCCCTACCCATCCACAACTAAGACTTAGTGCCTGTGTGCTGAGCCATCCTTTCACCCAAGTTTAAAGTTAGCTTAGCCCCTGGGGTGATGACTCCAGGGGTCATTAGAGTAGTTCTTCTATTTAATAATGCACTAAGACCTCATCAGTGGGACGGGTACACGTTGACATTAAGAGGTCTCCTCGGTCAAGACCATCAACAGGGTTCCCTTCCTCATTTGCGAGTCCTGTGAGTCCCGTCACAGCAGGGCCTCCATTCAGAGGATAGGGTTTGGACGGTGCCGGCCGGGCAGTGGGATGGGCCTATGCTATTGGTTTGTGTCCATAAGCCCACAGTAGTGTGGCGAGACCCTATGCCTTGAGCATTACTGCTGAGGGTGACGCCACTGGACTAGGTTGGTTTCTGCCCTCGCACACGAGTCCCGTGAATCCCGTCGTGGTAGGGCCTCCATTAGCAGGACAGAGTACCGCCTGGGCGGAGAGAGGACTCCGGGAGATTTACCATACTCCCAATATAACTTCCCCACACAGGCAATCCACTAAATCCCCCAACCCAGACTGTACTATTAGGAGTCTTTAGAGGTCTGTCGGCTGTTGGCTTACAGCCAGCCAGACACAACTCTAGACCCCAAACGACAGCTGAAGACCATTTTCCCGATTCCCCAAGATACAGTTAACAGGCCTAGGCGATTCACTAAAGGAAAACAATTTTTGGATTCTGACTTGAACTAAGGCTAAGAATTCAATAGTTGAGGCAGTGGATGGATATTAGGCTCAGTTTAAATGGCTAACAGTTTTGGACTCAGTGGATGTAAGACTAGATGACTCGAAATTCCCCTTTAAAAAAAACCCTGACAATAATAAATAGGCTAAACTAATTACCAAAAAGAATGGGAAACCAGACCTCACAAATGGAGAACCCAAGGTTGTGGTCTGTGAGATGCTTAGAACTCAAAAGCCTCACTACACTGGTAAGGAAATCTCTAAATTTTGGAGAAAAATGAAAAGGACAATGGCAAATCTTAAAGTAGAAAATCTGTCTGACCCAGTCACATGGGACACAATAAAACAGTTGGCCAAGAATTGGGCAGCATCTAAAGGATGCTCCCCCTCTCCTCTAAAACCTTCATTTATCAAAAAAATAGAGCTATTGAGACAGTGCACTGTTACTACTGTTCAGGCACAGGCTATAATCCGCAAGCCTGATGGCACTCTATTAGGTGAATTTTCCCTTGGAGAACATCAGCTACCCATAAAATTAGTACATGGAATAACTTTCTCAAAAGACAAACCCCAGAGGGAGAGACTTCCATTAGAAGTCAGACCCCCAAGGGAAGGGACTTCCTCCAGAAGTTCGCTCCACTGGAAGATTTTATCCACGTCTTGCCCACCTCCCACATTATCCTGATGTGGGCCATGGACCCCATCTGAGTTCCATCCTTCCTCCGTCATATCAAGGAGTGAGACCGGCAACCCCATTAGACTGTAATATATGGAGAAAAGTCCTAAGTAGTGATAGGGACAGCAGCTGTCAGGCCTATCCTGTTAATTTGCTGCCTACACCGGAAAGGCCATTAAACTGGTATCCGTATGAAGGAAAACAATTAAAGGACACGAGAACTGCCATCAGGGAAGATAGTCCACATGCTCCCTGGACCAAGACCTTACTTAAAGTGATAGCAGCACAGATGAATACCTCAGAGAACTGGAAAGACGTCACAAGGGCCGTTCTTCTAGGACCGACCAGTGTTTGTTCGGTGGGAAGTGGTCTTTAGGGATGAATGTGATCATTAAGCTAAGATAAATATCCAAAACCAGCTTCCTATTGACCAAGACTTCCTACATGGGGAGGGCCCAAATTACCCTATGGGAGATTTACAAGTGATAGGACTCCTGCAAGGTTTTGAGCAAGTCTGCTGTTTTGTCATGTGGGCTTGGGACAGACTTCCCCAGGACCAGGTAGTACCAAGTCTCTCTTCTCTTCACCAGGAAGCAAATGAGCCCTTGGCAAAGTTTGTGGATAGGGTCCTTGAGAGCTTAGATAGAAAAATGGTTAATCACGAGGCAAAGGCAGGAATGGCAAAGACCCAAACATAGGATGGAATGAACAGGGATTGTAGACAGTGTGCCAGGGACTAAGGAGTCAGGGAATAAGCGATTAGGAATAGCAGCCCAAGATGTTGGCTCTTCAGGCCATGCCACCACCGTTATGGTGGAGGCCATGAAAGCTGGCACACAAGAATCAACCAAGACATTGGTTAAGGTCTTTATGGCCCAAATGGACACCCTGGCCCAGTCCATCTCTGCAGCCATGAGAGAAAAAAATAAGAAACCAGGCCACTTCTTAATATGTAATAAAGAGGGATATTGGAGAAATGAATGTCCACGAAAGGAAACAACCTCAAATCTCCCAGTGCCCTCAAATTGTCCAAGGTACAGAAAAGGAAAACACCCCATAAAAAATTGTCTGGAAGAAGTCCCCATTTACTACTCTAAAGGGCTATGTATTATCTGTAAAAAATCTGCCCAATGGACTAGAGACTGCCCATTAAAAAAACAAAGACAATCAGTTAAACTAGGGTTAGGGCACTTTCCAGCCTGGCCAAAAGGGGAGGAAAATAAGTCAAAAAGAGAAAAAATCAAATAAAACACAAAATCAAATAGAGGATTCTAAGGAAAGATGGGAGACCTACTTATGGATCTCACCCATAATGGAAGGACTCAACCCTAAAGTCAAAGTAAACATCAGAGGCAAATCCTTTGAGTGTATATTAACAAATATAAACAAAACTATTCTCTCCAAAAAGGAGGTCCCTAAGCATTGGGAATTAATTCCTCTTCAAGGGATAGGTGGCATAGCCCAAGCCTATCAAACCAAACATTGGATTCCTTGGGAAAACCCTTATGGTAATAAAGATATGATAAGACCCATAACTACAAAAAACTTTAATATAAATTCACTTGGAAGGGATGAATACAACCCTGAACAAGCCTACCTAGATAATATTCTAAAACCCAAATTTATATGAAAACAAAGGGTCAAAATATTCTGGTGGAAAACTTAATAAACGAGATTGGTATACTCAAACAAAAATTGTCAACCAGGGAGGACAACAACATTAATGATAATAACAGTGTTGATAATAACATTGTCCAACCCTTCCAAGATAATAAATCAAAATGTCAACAATAATTCCACCCCAAAGGTCCCCCGGGGAAAAAACAAATAATAACTACCACCATCAAGGACAATGACATTGTTACAGTTAATAATAATAATGTTACTAATGATATTGTTGATGTTAACAGACATGAAGCAAGAGAGCTTAGACAAAAATCAAAGAAACTCAATGGCCAGATGAACAAATTGGTAAATGTTAAAGGTATATGTTCTAATTATGGGTTAACTTTTGTAAACAAACAAACTAAAAACCTTGTAAAATGCTCTTGGTGCCTTTTCAGGTTTGCTAAAAACAAATTGCTGGATGTAATGACTTGTCATCATAGATTTTGTTTAAATTGCCTATGACAACACTTAAAGAGAAAAACCTCTAAATGTAATATTAGATGCTTACAATGTACTGGAAAGCTTAACTCCCATTATACCAACTTGACATTAAACGCCAATGTCTTAATAGAAAAATATTAAGAATTTACACTTAGAGATCCTAACTGTAAATGGTGCCCAACTTTAGATTGTGAGTATGTTGTGGTAGCAATTGAAAAGGATAAATCTGGAATTACAAATGTACAAACTAAAGAAAAACTAAACTATGAGATAACTCAATAATAAAAGGCCCAAAGTTTATCTATTGATTGTAATCAAAAGTCTAAAACAATAATTAATGATATAAAGCCATATGTAAATGGTATTGTTTCTGTAATGGAGATGATTGGTGGGAGTTACAATCATATGACATATAATGTTAATTGGTATAAGAAAAAGGTTTCCAATTTAAATCTGTCAAATTATAACTTTTGAAAAAAGGAACCTTGTGACCAATAAGAAAAAATCCTATATCAACAAAAAGCCCTTACTGATGTTCCCATTGACTCAATAACATTGTATAACTTTGTGTCTTCAATAACAACTACAATGTCTTTAGATGTTCCTGTTAAGATTGACCTAATAATATTGTCTAAATTTGTATCTTCAATAACTAAGATTACTTTAAATACTGATGTTCCTATTATATTAACATATGTCAGTGATACTGTTCTAACTTCTCTCTATAAAGGTAATGGAATCTTAATGGGTAATAAGGAAAAAATAAGAATTAGATTTAATGATAAAGATAAGAAGCCTAGAAAAGCCTTTATGGCACTGACAATTGTAACTATCCAACAATCTAAGACTAAAACTGACAACATAACTTTGGCCCCAGTCCTTGGTCAACTTACTCAACCACCAGAGATTTGGATAAAACAAAAGGACCTGTTATCTCCTAAAGACCAAAAGCACTGTAAACATAATTTCTTACAAAATTTCTTAGCTATAATCTCTAATCTTTTGGTAATAATCTCTTACCTCTTTTGTTAAAAAAGAAAAAGGGGGAGAGGCCCAAAGTCAACCCCCCTCAAATGTTATTAGCTGAAATGTTAACTAAGACGATTTTTTATTCAAAAAATTTAAAAAAGAATTTCAAACCTCATGTAATTATACATTGAGGTCATATTTCTAGGCCACCAGAAATGACAGAGCCTCACAAAACAAATTTTAATCAATATAAAATTATACTTTAGGGTCATCATCCATGGCCACCAGAAATCAAAAGAAAAGGTAAAAAATAACAAATTTTTTTCTTTTCAACCCCATGGTTTTGCCCCAAGTATTTCATTGTCAATGTTTCAATGTTTTCAAATCATAGCTTAAAGGACTTAACCCAATGCCAACACCACTCACAGGCTCAGGGACAGTTGTTGAAAGGGGGTGGAGGGGCACGTCAGATTGTAAGAGCTGATGTGAGAGGTGGAAGGTATTGGGACCCTTATTGATATAAATGTTTTATAGGTATATATGTATGTTAAAATTGTTTAACCCTTATAATTCTATGTCTTCATACTGCTTCACCTGTAATGTTTGGTAATCATAAAGGAACACTTGCTTTTTAAAAATAAAAAGGGGGAGATGTAGGGAATTATCTGGATACCCATGGGTGGATCTGGAGGCTGCCCAGGTTGAGGCTTGCTCAGTCTGGGCTGAGGTCTGAGCCCTCCCCAGATCCTGCCCTGTTCCTGCCCCTCCCACCTCTGGTCACCTTTAACCCAGGAACCTGGACTGGGACCTATATGACTCACTAAGAGCCAATATGGCTACCCAAGTCCCAGTTCACTCTTCACCTACTTTACTCCTACCTCTCCCAATGAGTAATCCAACATGGCCCCCAAACAGCCCAGCTCTGGTGTGGCCTCCTTCAATCTGACTGGCTGCCCAGAGCCACCCAATTGGATAAGAAAAGAAGCCTAGTGATTGGTTTGGCCCATGCCTAACCCCCCTATGAAAATTTTTCTCTTTCAAATCCCTAATTACATAACTGCCACACCCAGGATGAGCCACTTCCTGACTGGCTATTTCTGGGTCCACACACCCTTCATAGAAGCTATATAAACCACCCCTGAACCTACTAGCTTCCCCTTTTGTCCCTTACCTCCTTGATCCTTCCCTGTTTCCCTGTTCTCTGAGCCCTTTCAAACCTGACCCCCGTACCCTACTCCTGAGACCTGCAACCTCAACCGCCACCAGTGAAGACATCTGAGGACTGCAAGGAAGACTCCATGTCAAGCCCAGGGCCTCCGAAGTGACAAAGTCTCCAAGCAAGACCCGAAGAGCTCTCTGCTTTTCTTCCCCTGCCTTGGGATGAAGGAGACAAACTCTGTTCCTGTTTACAAGAAAGTTCCTGAAATCCTTCTTTGGCACCACCATCTCTTACCTATTCCCAAGGGTCCCCGAGTACCTGTGTTGAGGCAAGTTCCATTACCCTGACAGGTGACAGTGAACCATAATAAATCCCCAAGTCAAACAAGGCATGCTGGAACCACCTGGACTACGCCTCTACCTTTGGGTAATTTTAAAAATGTCCTCTATTCTGCCACAGACACTTTTCTGCCCTTTTCTCTAACATGTGACACTTGCACTGACTCCTGAACTAAGTTGAGAACATACCCATTACTGTCAAATCCAAATCCCCTACTGCTGTGATTAAGCCTGGTTCAGAATGTCCCTGGTGGAGAATGTCTATTCTCCATGACCAGTAAAGCCCCTCACAGAGAGCTTTCTTCTCATTGTAAAATGTTTTAAGGGCTGAGTGACAAGTATAAGCTCTGTTATAGGAATGTATTTCTGACCATCTGAATCTCAACCAAACTGTCACACTGCTCACACAATTCCCTAAAAATTTGAAGCACTCATCTTCTTGTTTGGTTTTTGCTTTTTTGAGACAAGGTTTCACTATGTACCTCAGGCTGGCCTGGAACTCACTAGCTAGCCCAGATTGCCCTCAAATTTTTGATCTTCCTGACTCATCTTCCTGAGTGCTGGGATTTCAAGCATGTGCTGCCACACCCAATTGAACAAACTCTCTTCTATATTCAAGATTATGCCAGCAGTTAATCAGATATAAAAGGTGATTTTTTTTTGGAGCTGTACCAACATCCAGATTACATAGATAGTTCATCATTGCAGGCATTGGCTCAATTTCTTTTAGTGTTGGAATTCAACTGGTATGGGATCATCTTCTGAGAAGGGAAAGTGGAATTGGTGATTAGTAGAGTATAGAGTATCCCTCGCAATGTTGCCATTTATATGCCAAGAGGTTAGTTTGGTTTGTTTGCTTCTTTGTTTGTTTGTTTACTGGTTGGTTGGTTTTTTAAGACAGGGTCTCCCTATGTAGCCCAGGCTGGCCTTGCACTCACAATCCTCCTGCCTCCTCCAGAGTACTAATGCCAAGAAGATTTGAAGAAAGTCAGTTTAATGAGCAAAGCTTTGTGTCCAAATCAGATGCCAAGTCCATGTTTTCTCCCACCATCATGGCTATCAGGCATCAGTTAGCCATGAGAGATCTTGGCTGGCAATCTCAATCAGAAACTGATCAAGCAGCTACCGGTGTGGCCATTGGCATGAGATTGGTTCTTCTTCAGGTCGTTTGTGAAACTGCTTTGATGTTTCAGACAAAAGGTTATAATATAATCAGCCCAATCTTGGTCCCTAAGATTCTGATCAACATGGCATCAGACTGGGTCAGCATTCACTATAAATTCAAGGGCCCCCATCACACAGCAACCATAGCCTGTACCACAGGAACTCATGCTGTGGGGGACTCAGATCTATAGCCCGGGGTGATAGTAATATGACAACGGCTGAAAGTACAAATATCTGCATTAGTCCTTTATCTCTGGCAGAATTTTCCATCCTGGGCTCTGAGCACATTCAGATTCTAAGCTGACTTGTTGATCAATTCATCCAGGGATAGTTTTGAAACTGGAGAAGGTGACACTGTGTTGGCATTGGAAGTACACAAACATGCTGTTCAAAAATGATGCTGGTCACATAAGTGCCCCTGATCCTGAAGAAGGTATCTTAACCTGCATGGGCAATGTAATAAGAGATGCAGGGGTATGACCTGAAGAGATATCCTAGGTCAATGTACATTCTACTTCCACACCATTGGAGATGCTGCTGGCTACAAACAATGGTATCAAGCAGCTCTTTAAAGACCACACACATGTCCTTGCAGTTTCTTCCACAAAGGGAACCACAGGACTTCTGCTGGGAGTTCCAGGGGCAGTGGGGGCAGCTTTTACGACACTACCTTGCCATTACTGAAAACTACCACCTACTTTAAACTTGGATTGCACAGAACCAGAATTCAGTCTAGATTATGTTCCGCTCCCAAGCATGGTGGCGCACTCCTGTAGTCCTAATTCTGAGGAAGCAAAGGCAGGAGAAGCTCAAGTGCGATGCTATATAGAGAGTTCCAGGCCGGCCTGGGCTATAAAGGGAGACCCTGTCTCAAAATTAATTAATTAGCTAATTAATTTCAAAAATCAATTTTGCTCCATTAAAGGCACAGGAAAGGACCTGAGAAAAGATATTTTGGACTCACCAACTCCTTTTGTTTTGCTGGCATATAGGACAAATTCTTTGTAATTAAACCTTGGCTTATTATTTATTTTTATTTTTATTTTTATTTTGAGTCAGGGTCTTGCTAAATTGCCAGGCTGCATCTGGCCTCGAACTTGCAATCCTCCTGCCTCTGCTTCATGAGTCGCTGGGATTTCAGGCATGAGCACCTGGCAAGCACTGGCTTTTTAAATGTTAATAAGTAAATACATAAAAATATTTTGACATTTAAGACTAGAAATAAAGTCAAATTTATGTGCTCCATCTAACTTTATAGTGATAGATCAATTTAAGATTAATAAAAATTGATTACAGGATTGAATCACTTAAAAGGCACTCTGCTCTATCACGAGCTGGGGTTTAGCTCAGTTGGTAAAGTGCTGCTCCACACTCTCTGAGGATCCACGTTTGATCCCGAACACCGAAAAAATGGAAGAAGGATGCAGCAATGGCAATCTCCTCTTGAGGCAATCCCAACACAATTAGCCATTGAAAACCCTATGAGGACTGCACTATGAGTCGGACTCAGCTTGATGACACCCAACAACAACTGCTCTATCTCCCTGCCTCCAGGGGATAAAAATTAATTCCTGAGGAATAGATGCCAATATCCTATTTCCCACTTTATAAATAGTAATTTGTGTAATCCCAGCACTCTGGAAGCTGAGGCAGGAGAATTGCAAGTTCAAGGCCAGCATAGGCTACATAGTGAGACTCTATCTCAAAATTTAAAAGTAAATAAATAAAAAAGGCTGAAGGTGTAGCTCAGTGGTAGAGCATTTGTTTAGCATGTATGACATCCTGGGTTCAATTCCTAGCACCAAAAAAAAAAAAAAAGTCTACATCAATAATAATTGGGTTTTTAGCTAGCCCCTTGGGATCCCTGAGTAGGAATAATATTCCCCAGGCTCTCATATGACCATGTGATTGATTTCTGCCCAGTCGAATATGGGCAACTTCTCAGACAACCTTTTAAGAGGGACTATCCTCCCCTTTCCTTTTCTATGTTCCCACTGTCTGGAAGGGGACCTAATGGGAGACACCTTAGGTTGGGGGATGAAGAGATCACCATATGGATGGCTCAGTAAAAAACTAAGGACTCTTCTTGGCCCTGTAGAACAGAACCTCAATACCACCTGGAACCTTAACACAATAGAGAAATCAGCCTCTCCCTAGTATAAGGCACTGTTATCTAGGCCCCAAGCAATCAAATCTATGTGCTCACTAATGTCCCCTGATGTCCAGCCACCCTCTTTGTCCCTCCAAACATCCACCTTCAGGCTTTCCTGCTGCAATTCAAATTACTTTTCTTCTTGTTCTTTAATGAAAAGAGTTGTCCATTTTCTGCTAATGAATACCAAATAAAGAATATATCTTACATTGGATCACATTTTGTCAAATCCCAGGCTTGGGCAGCCATAATTCTTTCAAATTTTAAGAAATGAAGACAGGAGGGGGAGGAGGGACAAGAAGGAGCAAGGAATGAGAGAGAGGGCGACCTCAAAGTAAACAGCCCAACTTTAATAGTTTGGGTAATAATTATAATAATACCAACAATACCAAAGGAGGGTAATAATGCAAATGGGCTTGGTTATTCATTAATACTACTGACAATGTAAAAAGATAGATCACTATAGAAAAAAGTATGGACTTAAATCATAATTGGGATGCAAGAGTAATATAGAAAAATAATCCCACAAAAGGACACGTAAGTAGAAGAGAGGCATTTGGTGGGGGGGTAGGAGAGGGAGGAGGAGGTGCACAAGAGGGTTAGGGGGAACTTCTCTGTGCAATGGACAAAGAAACGCATATATGGAAATGTCACAATGAAATGCATGTCAGAATGAAACACATTAAGTAGTACATTAAAAATTTCCAATAAAAAATGAGTTGCCAGACCATTGAGAACTCTGTAGTTTTTAAAATCATTTTATTATTAAAACTTTTTAATTCTTGAAATTGTTTAATCTTAAAGTAAAAGCTATCCACACATTTGTGTTTATACATCATACACATACACACCTGAGAAATAAATATAGTTCTAAGTAGCATTAAAAATGCATCATTATAGCCGGGTGCAGTGGCACATGCCTGTAATGCCAGCAACTTGGAAAGCTGAGGCAGTAAGATCATCAAAGTTCAAGTCCAGATGCAGACTGTGTAACTTAGCAAGATCCTGTCTCAACATACAAAATTTTAAAAAGAGGGGTGGGGGTTCTGGGTGCACCTCAGTGGTAGAACGCTGGCAAAATACCCACAAAACCCAGGGTTCAACACCCTGGTACCACACACACACATAAAATAAGCATCATTATATATAAATAAGTTTTCAAGCCAGATGGATAGATGCACATCCCACTGAGGATTTGGTTCCCAAAGCTTTCAGAAGTAACCAAGATGCACGGCCAATAACATAAGCTTCACTTTGGCTAGAAAGCAGTCACAGAAGCACACAAACGGATTGAGAGCATAATTAGAATTAAGACTCGACTGGTTATGTGTTCAGAAGTTTGGCATTAAACAGTGGTATATCTTTGGCACAATACAGATTAAAACAATGTCCTTTTAAAACTTAAGTCTGAAGAAATCACTCTCCCACACCCACCTGATATCATATCTCCTCCCAAATAAATCTCACCCATAAAAAAACCCAACCCCTTGGCCCAGGTGTTCTCTTAGTTATATATTAATAGAAAGGTCTAAGATTTTATGGATGGCTCTGAAAAAAGTTCCTCGCTTATCACGTCTGGTCAGATTGGTAGGAAATGGCTATAGACATCTTCATAAAATTTCAGAGAGGCATTTCAAGAACTTTGCCTCCAGGAAATCTGGGTCCCCAGCTTGGCCCCACCACCAACTTGGCATATCATTCTAGGCATGTCGCTGAATCTCAGTAAGCTTTCATTTTGTAACATAAGGATAATAACCGCTGCCTGCTCACTTCTCAGTAGGTGACGCACACGTAAATTGTCTGAAAAGTATAAAAGGGTGTCTCAGATATCATGTTTATTAATTCAAATCGAGCTCTAGAATTGGAGGCTTTCCGAGAAGTTCTACACAGAAAAGGTACTGGCATGAAAGCAAGATAGTTCACAGAGGAAAGACACTGTAGTAAATGTTAGAGCCTGCTCTGCTGACAGCTGCTGGTTTCTGCATAAGCATACTTGTAGACCACCTGTAACACTTTCCAGCTCCCGAACCAGGAGAGATCTTGCTCCAAAATGGGATCCTATCTAGCAATTGGCCGCCACTGTGGCCCCAGCATATACGACATTCTGCTTGCTTTTCTGCTAGTGATCACACATGTCACTCGGTAGAAATGGCACATGTTAACTAAGAATAAATAGGTGAGGAACCATGTGAAGCCTCAGGGTCCCAGATTCTTAGTTTATAGCCTTCCCCATGCCCCTTATGTCCATGTATACTCATGGACCACTAAACTGGAAGGAATTCTAGGAACCCCAATCCCACCGGGTTCCAAATGCAGAGGTAGAATAATGTGTCTACTGCCACATGCTAACTAACTTGAGTGCTTAATAAATACTGTTCCAAGTATGAACAATGGAAAAAGGAGAAAGCTAGGCATGTGTGCTTCAGAGGGTGAGCTGGGGATCGGGACAAAATGTCTAAGACACAACCAGTACTGGTCAATGCATCTTATGGGATCTCCCAAGCAGGGCCTCAGCACCAGCCCGATCTCCCATCCCCTCTCTGAGCCAGTAAGGTAACAGGCCTGCCATCTGGACATGAGTCAGCTCCCCCAGGAAAGACCTCTCACTGGGGCCCAAGTGAAGCTGAGCAGCTGGCCCCCTTCCATGCGGAGCCACTTCAGGGCCAGTGTTCCCTGTCAAGCAAAGCCTGGGCTCACTCAGCAGCTGGGAAACCTGCCCAGCGTGCACAGGGTTGGGAGATGCTGGCGCTCACACTCAAATCTGGACGGGGCTCCCTGAGTCATTAACAGAGGTTTGGAGTTAGAGCAGCAACTGGAGCTTCCTCAGTGCACAGTCCTCTCCTGTGACAAGTCACAGTCCTCACAGAGGATGAAGGCAGGCCCAGCAAGCGCACTCCTCCCGGGGTTCCAGGCCCAAGGCCAAGAGGGGTCTTTCATCAGGTGGGTCCTCAGCAGTAACTTTCCTCCTTGTGCATGGACAGCAGGGTGGGGACACGCGCTGCAGGACTTCCCGTCCCCTCAGGCCAGTTCCACAGTGGGACTGAAAGGAATCAGGTGGGAAGAAGACAGCGTCAGTTGGCTCGCACACCAGCCCACCAGCAAACCTGGAGCAAGGTGTGCTCTGTTGCCTTCAAGACTAGCTTTCCAACACACCTACAGGATTATTTTATTCACTTTCCTTTCAGGAGCAATAGAAGATCTTGAAGGCTTCTTTTTCTTCCCTACCCAGCAGGCCACAGTTTCGCTCTGAGAAACACCTCCAAGAGCGCTCTCTGGGCCCCTAGTTGCCTACATCACAGCCCGTGCATTTACATGTTTTGCACAACATGCACACACACGAACAAGCACACACACAAGCATGCCAAGAACTATCAAAGTGTCCTCTTTGCCCGGATATAGAAACCTACAAGACCATAGTGTGGCAGGAAGCAGGCAAGACAAAGGCAAGAAAGAGGTCTGGATTCTAGTTTGCTACAGGAAGGCATCCCTGAGCCACTCTGAACCTCATTCTTCTTATCAGTGAGGAGATGACAGTGTCTATGACATCACATATGTCTAAGGATGCCACAGTTTCCCAGAATTCATTGATTACTTGGATCCCTATTTGTTTCCTGTGCCTTGGAGGGAAAAGGAAGGACAACTTTTGTTTTCTGTTTTTGAGTTTTGTTCTTGTTGTTGTTGAGACAGGGTCATACTATGTAGCCCATGCTGTCCTGGAACTTATTGTGTAGCCCATACTGGTCTTGAACTCAAGATCCTCTTGCCTCAACCTCCCGAGTGCTAGGATTACAAGCATGTGCCACCATACCCAGCTAGGGTGATTTGTTTTCTACAAGTAATGTGAGCCAAGTCATATAATTCTCCACTGTTAGGATGTTCTGGAGCAAAAAAGAATAAATACTTTATCCCTTATTATAAGAATGGCAGTCCTTCCTGGGCATATCCAATTGACGTGGCTATTGTGAGGATCAATTAACATATGTGGAGACACTTTGAAAGGTAAGAATCTGAACACAAATATGTTGTTATTGTTGTTGTTGTTAGGTGCCATCGAGGTGGTGTCCAATTCATAGTGACCCTATGTACAGGCCCTGCCACCTGCTTCCTGCCCTACCACCATTATGGACCGATCCTCCAAGAGCCCCCTAATAAATCATCTCTTTCCCCGTAAGTTTGTTTTGGTCAGTGTCTCTGCCACAGCAATGCACCACCAATGTAACACAGGGAGAATTAGGCCCACTGACATCCACTCATGCCTGCAGCCGTAGCCCTGTGGCATCCGATCCCGTCAGATCTCGGAAGCTAAGCAGGGTCGGGCCTGGTTAGTACCTGGATGGGAGATTTCCTGGGAACACCAGAAGCTGTAGGCTTGGGAGAAGGACCTGGCAACCCCCTCCCAAAAACCACTCTGCCATTGAAAACCCTATGAACAGCAGAGAAGCACTGACAATCGTGTTTCCCCTGTTGTACAGAGGGTCGCTATGAGTCGGATACCAACTCGACGGCACCTAACAACAACAAACAACAACAACAACATCCACTCATACCAAGCTAGGTTCCAGAAAACCTAAAACAGGGCAATTTACTTTGTTTCTCCTTGTCTTTACATCCCATTCCTCACTTTAACTTGGTTCTCGGAGTAAATCTAGGAAGGCTGGACCTTCCCACAGTCACGGTCACCACAGAAGTGATATCAGTCTAACATGAGGGGATATGGACACCAATGCTGGGAATTTAGTGACCAAAAGAACCTCATTCCAGCAGGCCCATACAATGAGCACCTAGAGGGTGAGGCAGAACAAGGGGCAGAGGGAACATTCACACCCTCCAGCACTGTGTATTTTCACTTGTATGTTTGTCTATCTCCTTCTAGCAGAAGATCAGCTTCATAAAGAAAGGGCTTTTTATTTGTTCTGTTCATATGGTGTCTCAAGTGCCCAGGTCCATGCTCAGCAGGTGAGCAGTCAACATGTGTGAGTGGAACACAGAGAAAGCCTAGTTACCTGGTTTCATTTTTCATTCTCCAATCATCTAGACACTTATAAAACCAGAGGTCTTGGCCAGGGGAGAGGCTGGTGTTCTCAAGGTCTTCAGCACAAAATGTCATTCTATGAGGAAAAAGAAACCACTGATTTAAGGCAGAAAGAAGGAGGAAAAAGAAGTTTTCATCATGCCACACCAACTCCAGAGCCTTCAAAACTGATCACTACTACAAGACTCCATATTATTTCTAACTTTAAAGGTTTCTGTGATTCAGCCTCATACAGCTTTAATCATACCTCTCCCACCTTCTTCCCTGTCTACCCAAAAGGCTGCATGCCTCTCAAGGCAATAGCCCTTGGAAGTCTCCCTGCCTGCCCAAGTCCCCAGGAACCTAACCATCCCTGCTCCTCCCAAATTAGAACAAAGGCACACCTTTTTATAAATGTTACTTTTATAATAGTAGTTGCTTCTTATGACATGAAGTTAAAAACAAATGTTTTGTTTTATTTCACAACAGTATATGCTGCATGAAACTGCTTGTAGGTTCTAGATCTATGATTGACATCTCCACCAGTCTGTGAGCTCCTGGAATGAAGGCACTGAAGATACTGCTACGACAGTGCCCCATAATATCTATCAATAAGAGCAACTGGGACTCAGCTTCAAGTCACATCAAATGGACAGCCAAGATCACAAGAAAGAATCAGGGACCTGAAAACCATTTCACAATATTTTGTGGCTGGTCCATAAAGCCTTGGTGGTGTGTGATTAGCAGACCGCATGACCAGCAGTGTGTGGAACACTTAAGCTTGATGTCAAGGCAGGACAAAAGCCATATTTATAACCTTTTAAGAACCTTTCCTAGGAAACCTAAGCACCTTAGGGCCTATATGTTTATAAACATTAAAAGATGACTTACCACACTCACAATCAGGAAACACAAATTAATACAACAGTAGGTGACCCACTCAAAGAAAGGTAAAAATGTCCCATTAAATGTTGGTAAGGAAGAGGGGGAAGGGGAACTATTGCTCTATGTCCAAAATAAAAAACTAGTCCAACCACTCTGAGAAGAATCTAATAATATCCAGTAAGATTGGAGAATGTATTACCATAACCCAGGAATCCTGCTTTTTAGTATACATGGTGAATAGAAACTCTCACACACATGTGCAAGGAAAATATACAAGGATATTCATCTTAGCAGTATTTGTAACTAAAAAAAAGTACTAAAAACTTAAAAATTCAGCAGAACAATGGTAAAACCATTGTTTTAATAATACTCTAGACAGGGAATATACTGTATACAGGGAATAATACTGTAGACAGGGAAGAAGGTGGGAGAGGTATGATTAAGGCTGTATAAGGCTCAATTACAGAAACCTTTACACAATATTCTAGATATACAGTTCACAGGTTGCTCTAGCTTATACAATAATGATTTATATACAAGAGTTAAATGTGAATAGATTAGATCAATATGTATTGGATACATTTCACAGGCAATGTTTGAATGAGAAAAGCAACTTGTAAAATAGAATGTCCAATCATGGAAAATTCATAAGCACTCAAAACAATGCTACATTTCATTTATGGATACAAACAAAAGCACTAATGGCATAAAAACATGAAGTTAGTTAATGCTGAAAAGTTATATTTGGTTTGAAAGAAGGGGAGTTATAGGGCAGGGGAAGGGCACAGAGGGGCTCCAACTGTACCTATAATGTTTTGCTTACAAAATCTTATACCTGAAACCAATATGGAAAACTGTTTACATGTTTTAAGTCCCTATGGTGAGTTAATGAGTGTTAATTATATCTGAAATATTTGACTAGAACGATCATATTTCTGCTACTATGCCCATAGGTGTAGGCTACACTTAATAAGAGTACAGAGAAGTAAAAGAAGAGACACTATTATGTAGATCATAGGCTTCATACTAATAGCTTCCCTTATGAAACTCCTCAGTTCACAGGTTTCTAGATTAGAATCACACAGAGGAGGGATCCAGTTCACTCCCTCTGCTGCCAAGATGGACCATAATTGATGGATATAAACAAGACATGTGAAGAATTGTAATGGAGAAAATGTCAAAGGAGGAAAAAGAGGGTAGAAGCTGAATCTGCCCATCCCAAGACTCCCAGTGACCACTCCAGAGGTTGGGGGAGAAGGACTTGATTAAGAAAAGCCTCCTTTCTTGACAAAGGTCTCCCAGGCTTCGCTGGCTTTGAGCCCTCCTCTGCTTTATTCAGACAGAAGCCTGCTCAGAGAGTCAGGGCACGGTATCAAGAGCTGATATATAAAGGTCTGAATCATTCGTGCTAAGCTTGGGGTTCAAAGAAGTGGGGAAGTTGCCAACTGGCATGTTACAGAAGGCTCTTTGTTCCTTGAAGTTAAGACCCCAGCCTCATATCCCTGATTCAGCCTCTGAAGGGGAGACACAATGCTCTGAAAATAAGGTGCTGGGGAAGAGCATGTCTCAAACACTTCAACTATGGGATGGGATGCTCCAGTTTGCCCCATAGTCAGAAAGGCAGCACTCCTGGAGAGCCCCTCCCCTTTGGGGCTTGGCAAACAGAGTAAGGGCTGAATTCCAGCCCCACTTTACCCAACCCTCTGAGCCAAAGGACACAAGATGCACATTTCCTTACAAGAGCTCTTGAGGTTTTGCCAATGTGCTGTCTATACCCAAGGGTTGCAGGTGCACGCAAAGCAAAGGAAAGGACACCGCAGTCAGCCTTCTGCCTGCGTCTTACACAGGGCGGAAGGGGCGGGAGCACTCACTTCCGCTGGGTTTCCCCGGATTTGATGCGAATGCGCTGGATGTGCACCTCCTTCAACGGTTGGCTCTGTTGAGACAGGTAGTTGCGAAACACATTCCATAGGTTGTACCAGGACTCAGACGTCTTCTCCCAGGTGAGTTTGATCTTTAAGAGGTCGCCCAAGTCCTCTTCAGTGCAGACCAGGAAAGAGTTGGTGGCATTCAGGCCAATCTGATCCACTCTGCAAAGTGAGAGAGAAGCTCATCTCACTCCCCCGCCACCAAGGAAACTGGGGCACTGTGCAGGGAAGGAGTGATAGTGGTATCACCTCCCCAGCACTGACAAGAGAAAAAAAGATGTGAGGTTCCTCCCTGACCTGATGCCACCCATGTCCCCCACCTCCCAGGGCCAAGGAGGAAGTTCAGCTGTGCTCCACCTTGACTGAGAGGTAACTCGGCCCCCAGTACATGCCTTCTTATCACACCATCCCTGGGCATCTCTCCATCTATGCTACTACTTCCTGGGGAGACAGGACCAAAGAGGAGCAGAAATGAGAAAACACAAAGAGCTCACACTCCCACGCAGCAGTCAGCCCACAAGATGTCTGACTCCCTCTCAGTTCCTAGCCCCTTCCTGCCTGCCCTTCTCATGTGGCTTGGCCTGCCTTTCCCTGGGGTGTGGGGGTGAATGTGACTGTGCACCTACAAACCTGGTCTCCAAGGGAGACCCTGAGCCCTAAGAAGTTACTTTCCTGACTGATCTGTCTGTCTGTGTGTCTATCTATCTGTCTATCTATCTATCTATTTTCAGACAATGTCTCACTATGTAGCCCAGGCTGGCCTGGAACTCAGAATCCTTCTGCCTCAGTCTCCCAAAGTGCTGGGATTACAGTCATGCGCCACCACACTCAGCTTTGATATTTCATCGTAATCCCAACATTATTCGGCAGGGTGCTTTGTCCCTGGTGGGAATTCAACAAATATATGCCATATGCCCCTCCTAGCACCAGTCCTTAGAAAAAAGGCCCAAGTATGACGTTCATGAAGTTCTAGATTCCCTAAAGCCTCAGGTGTCAGGCATCGCCCGAAATGAAACAGCAGTTTCTATGCAGTTGATCCAGCAGTTTCTCACACTGCCCATTCATCCCAGAAGCTTCCCTCCCAGAAACCTCTGAGTCAAGCTCCACCCCAGGCAATCCAACTATGGTCTCCTGCATTTGTTCCAGTGCGCCCTTGCACTCACTCGTTCTCACACCAACTAGTTCTCTGCTCTAAATTAAAGTTGCAAAGGAAGCTCACAACTTACATTTCCAAAGGCAGAGCCGGGGAATCTGAATTAGTGCCATACAAAGTGACATAGAAGGTGGGCTCAAGTTTTCCACTGCTTTTGTAACTGAAGATGTTCATTTTCATCTGATAGTGGTAAACTGTAGAAACAACAGAATAAAGACCTTTATGAGCCTTGCTTGTCACCTCAGGGCATGCCAACCCAACTGAATCATCTAGAACATTGAGTTTTAGGGGTTGACATCCTGTTGGTCCACCCTTGCCTCTATCCTTCCTCTGGTCTTGGTCTGTCCAGTGACAACGTGTCGCCGAAATATAGAAGGAAAAGCCCTGGACTTGGGAGTTTGGGGATGTTTGGGAGATCTGAATCTTTCTATTTTCCAGTTGTGTGACCCAGGATTAAAGACCAAGGTCTTAATCTCTTTGTGCCTCAGTTCCCTCATATGGAAAATAATACAAAGTATTATGGTTTATGACATGTAAATATGTAAGCTATGATTTTGATCCTCTGTTCATCCTACTTCACATGTTACAATCAAATGAAAAAACAAAAATGAAATAGCTTTAAAAAGTTAAATATAGGCCTTGGGATGTAGCTCAGTGGTAGAGTGCTTGCCTAGCACATACAAGGCCCTGGGTTCAATCCCCAGTACCCCAAAGACTAAACAAATATATAAATAAATTCTAACTGATGTCTATAACTTCTGCTGACCAGCATCTGACAACTAGCAAGCACTCGGTAAGTAACTGTTATGTTAAAAAAAGAAATACAAAACAGAAATTTAAGACATTGATATTGTGATCATGGATTGATATTCACATCACAAAAGGAGTCCTCACCATCTATCTTTACAGAATAATTTTCTTAGGTCATGCACAATGTGATCTGATTTGTAAAATGGTTTTATAACAGAACTGGCCACACTTCCTGGGCTGGGATATGTCCTGATCTGCAAAAAGGTATTAAGAAGGAGGAAAAGACTACAGGGCACTTCTGAGGCCAGAAAGTTACCTCTGAAAGGCATGTCTGCCCGGGTTTTTAGGTACATTTTGCTATTCCTCTTGTTTATTATTTTCTTAGCATTGTAGCCAATGGTATTACAACGATTCTTCCGGCAGCTGAGACAGATCCCCTTTTTGAAGCGGATGGGGTCCGTGCACTGGAAGGCAAAGCTTGGTTTGTCCTGATTTACCAAGGAGTCAACAAAGAGATGTACAGCTCGTTCATGTTCGCATATCATCACCTCCATGATTGCTGGGGAAGAGGGAGATGGAAAACATGTAAGACAAACCATTTTTGGATAATTATGCTACTCAATCAATAATTACTATACACCTTATGAGTGATAGCAGTGTTTTTTGAGGTGATTAATGTTTTTGTTTGGGTAATTCTTAATAGATGCCTTGTGATGAACTAGACTACTATTAAGTCATAGAAGAATCTAAGACCATTCTGGCTGCCTAATTATTCACTCTCTTGGTGACTTGAAGACAGCACTAATACATACAGAGAAATAAAAAGCAAGAGAGTTCATGTCAGTAAGTGCTAAGTAGAATGATACAGACCAGTTGTACAGTAGGAGTCACTAACTCCTCACAGAGCTATATGGTTAGAAAATGCAGGAAATGTATCATTCTTAACATCGTCTAATTCAGGGTTTAACAAAATATGTCTGGTAGGATGACTACATGTTTTTGTAAATAAAGTTTTATTGGAACATAACCATATTTAGGTTTGAGTTCATTCCCCGCCCTCCCCTCTTTGCTTTCATCTTACCACAGCAGAAAGGAGTAGTTCAGACTTTGTGGCCTGCAAGCCTACAATATTTACTAATGACCCTTTAAGGAAAAAAAACACTACCATTCTAGACTTTCCTTTCATTTATGGATTATAACCCCCCAAAGGCCCATAGAGATGAGATAATCTGCTCAGAGTCATACAGACACTTGGTGGTGAAGTTAAGAGTACAATTTGGATCTTGTGGCCCACAGTATGTCATTGTTCTTGCAATTGGAGGCTAGAGCCAGTAGTTTAACTCCTGAAATCCTAAGAAAAATTTGGCAAAGCCACCTCTATCCCTTCCATACTGGTATGACCAGCTTAAAGAAATGACAACATTCCATGGCCTGGGGCAGAGGGAAACTTCCCTTGCATGGGCTTCCACACCCTGCAGGGCTACTTGGATATTTATCACACAGGGAGAAGAGTACAGTCTTAATACCAAGTGACAGAGTGGGATATCCAAAGGGCAGAGTGTAAGAAGCAGAGAGCTGACTGGGGCCAAGATTGGGAAATGCTGGTGGCACACAAGGTAGTGAAAGAATGGGAAACCCACAAAGGGGCTGGTCACGGGGACACATAGCAGCTTCAGCAGCAACTCTGCTGATAATAGGCTTAGGCACTTTGAAGATGAATTCTAATAGAAAAAGCCTATTGGTTTTACTTTTCAAAGATGTTACCAAAAATTAAAATATAATGTGTCCCATGCTATAGAATATTATCCAGCCTGTAAGAAGAATGTTAGTAAATTTATCAGCCCTGATGTTTAAGAATGTCCATAATATCTGACTAATGAAAGAAAGTTGCAAAAATGATGTCCTTTTGAAAAAAAAAAATATATATATATATATATATGGGCCAAGTCTGGTCGCTCACGCCTGTAATCCCAGTGACTTAGGGGACACAGGCAGGAAGATTGCAAGTTCAAGGCCAGAGGCAGCCTGCATAACTTAGCGGGACCCTGTCTCATGATAAAAATATTTTCTAAATGGGCTAGAGATGCAGCACAGTGGTGGAACACTTGTAAAATATGTGTGAGGCCCTGGGTTCTACCCCAAGTAACACACACACAAATGTATGTACACACGCGCGCACACACACACACACACACACACACACACACACACACACACCCCACATAAATTTGCAAATAAAAAAAGACTAAAAGGACACACAAAAATGTTCATACTGGCTGCCTTTGAAGAGTGCAAGTAGGAGTGGCAAGTGGGGGGGATTTTAATTTTTCGCTTTATGTGATTCTATATTGTTTGATTTAAAAACAATAAAAGCGTATATTCCTTTTGTCGTTAAAAAAAAAAAAGAAGAAAGGCCATGGCTTTGAAGCATGAGAAAGCAAATGGATAGCTGTTAACAGGAATGTAGGATGGGAACTTTAAACACAGTGTTGGGGCCACTGTGGGAGATGAGAATGATAAATCCAACGGTGTGAGCAGCAACAACAGCTCTACTGATTTTGGAGATGGGATAGATGAATGAAACACAAAGCATAAGATCAGGAACTCACTTCCGTATGCAATTGATCCCCAAAGATTATTGAGTCCACAGCCCGGCTGGAAGTCTCCCCCGTTAGGGTAGATGTCAACGTGGCCCACGGGCATCTGAATTCCGATGCGCACCCCATAGGAAAATGTGTAGGTGTGCAGCACATCCACAAAGTCTGCATCATCAGGGGACAGCCTCCTGTTGATGTCCACCGTTTCAAACATGGGCCCGGCGGGATCCAGCCCTGCAGCAGGAGAAGCCAAGACACACTGGGTCAGGTGTATGAAGTCAACAGGTCTTGACTTATTCAAATCAAATCCAAGTGTGTGGAGTGAAGATACCCTCTGAGTCTAACACCACTACGTGGAAGCATGGAAGAAAATAAGGAAACCATTGCCATGTGCAGTTGATCTAAGACGTCATGGTGGGACGTAAATCCTCCTGTTGCAGGAACTAACACTTCCTTCCCAAGCCTCCACGTGTCCTGACAATTTGCCCAGCCCAGTGAACTAGCCACAAGTTTCATATTACCACCAGCTCTGAGGAACCACACGTGGTTAGAACTGGAGCATTTCCAGAAAGGACTGGGCTGTCTGAACCTATGCCATTCATCCCAGTCATCTGCCAATGGGATACTTCCATAGTCCTAATTTCCACAGGATTTTTAAGAATAATGAAACTGCCTATATCTTTCTGGAAGAACTGTCTCCCCAAACTGAACAATTCGTATTTTCACTTACTCTTCCCTTCCTTTAGTTATTGAGTCAGGGCTGGGGATAGAATGGTAAGGGAGGAGTACCTGCAATACCCCCAGTGAGAATCCAAATACCAGGCCACCAAAATTCTTCCATTTTGTAGCTACAGTGAGAAAACCTTTTTGCTTCCAAATTCCCATATTGAGGAAGCAAGCATTACTGCATAGGGCCCTGGTTCTCACATTTGAAACCATACAAATACAACTGGGAGGGCCTGTTAAAATTTAGAACTCCCATGTGGCCATAAAAAAAATTCTGAAAGGATACACAAGCAATTACTTACTTGTGTGTACTTGCCTTGGGGGGGGGAGCAGGTGGGGAAGGAAAGTGGTCAGCTAGCCACAACAGTGAGAGACTTTATGCTATCTTTCCATTCTGAGCCACGTGAATGTAAAAGCATTTAAAAAAAAAAAAAAAAAAAAAAAGCTTGCAAAGCATAAAATGCAGATCTCCAACTTCTTGACCTCCCAGAGATTCCAATGGATAGGTCTGGCATGGCACCCAGAAATACAGCTTGATTCTCCAGGTGATTCTAGAAGTCAGTGGTCTGTGACAAGATATTGAAAAACTTCCCTGCATGTCAGTATCATCTATGAAATGGGAACTAAATGCTTTCATTCATACGGTTCATGAGAGATATTATGAGATTAAGTACTTGTCAGTATTAGCTATTATTATCAAGCCAAAGTGATTATGGGAACTGGATTTGTCCCAACCAGGAAAGCTCTTTGCCCTGTAGACACATAGAGAGGACCTAGAGAAAGTTAAGAAGTGAGATGTTCAGAAAGAGGAAGGATTCTGTTTAGAATAGTAGTTGGCCAGTGGGAGTTATTGTGGCTGGGGGACATTTGATGATATCTAAAGACATTTTGGCTGCAATGAGTGGGGTAGGGCAGCTACCAACATCTAATGAGGACAGGCCATGGGTACAGCTAAACCATCCTATGATACACAAGACCATGTCCCACACAGACACACACCACAAAGCACCCCCTGGCTTCACACGTCAACAGCGCTCAGGCCAAGAAACCCCATTCTAGAAGGACCAAGGCAAGGAGGGGTGTGGCCACAAATCGAGTCCTGAAAGAAGAAGATGGATACCAGAGGTGTGTTATCCAGACCCCTGCACAAAGAACCAGGGAGCACCCTGGGAGCATGGGAGGGTAATCTTAGGATAAACAAAAGGCAGAGCTATTGGCCAGAGTGAACAGTCAACTTGTAGTATTCATTACTCATGAGATCTGGTCGAGGCCAAAACCAAAAAGTTTTCAGGAAAAGTTTTAGATGATTTTATGTATGACCAAGGCAGAAAGGGAACATAGGCTGCTTAGGGGCTCATACCTAGCCCAGGAAGCAAAAGAAAGACGGCACAAAAACAAATCCTTCCAGAATAGCCCACAATGACCCGTGTTAGAGGATATGAGAACCACAGTCCTGATATAAGTGGCCTTTCCCTGCCTCTCACCACATTCACTGGAGAGAAAAAGAAAGAAGAGGAACATTCTGCTTTGCAACCAGTACAAGAGAAAGGCTCTTGCTTGTGTGAACAAAGGTCCCCACTAGATGGGCAGCGCCATGGAAACCAAGCTATGCTGGAGGAATGCAGGCAGCTGATGGGGCCTCATGGGCCAGCCAACAGGGCCTTCACCTTCCCAGACTGAGCCAGCCCGCCTGTCCTGACAGTCTTTGCCACACATCCATAGCCCACGAATTAAGGGGAAAAGTGACAAAATCTACTTTTTAACCTACTTTTTCTCTGTTACCTCCAAAAGAGAGGCAGCCTGGGCGTGGTAGTTAGGGGCAGGCTCTGGAATCTGGTTGAATCCCAGCTCCGCTCTTTACAAGGTGCAAGATACTGGGCCTGTCATTTAATCACCGGGTCCTCCTTTCCCCATCTGTAAAAGGTTGCTATGTGGCTAAGAGATAGCATGCAGTACCTTGTCACTTACCTGTCAAGAGAACCTGGGGCCACACTAGCCTAGAGCCTTACAGAATGGACACTCATTCATATGCCCACTCATTCATATGCCATCAGTGACTTTGTCTGTTTGCTTATTTGTTTATAACTAGACACAGGTTCTATGAGATATAGATGACCTCTTCCCTAGTATATCACAGGCTTCTCTCAGGAGCCAGGGAAGTACACTCCAGCACATCCCAGTCCATATCCTCTGGCCCAAACAAGATTGGGTTTCAGGCCCTAGGCAAAGGACCCCCTGGTGGTCTCCGCACAGTGGCATCACTGGCCTGAGGACCCACACAAGCTGCAGGCTCCATCCTCTTACCAGTCCAGACCAGCTGGTTTCCTGGCCACCAATGGAAGGAAGTGCAGAGGACACAGCCTACCCCATCAGACAGGCCCAACAGTGAGGAGCTGGTGAGCCAAATACCCTGTGAGGTGCTGCTGGGAAACTGGACAGAGGCCAGGTCCCTGCTCCAGAGAGAGAGGTGGGAGGGAAGGCGTGGCTCTCAGGATATGCAAGCCACTCCATGCTGCACTGATCAGCATTCTGCCCTCTTCCCCAGCTGGCCACGGCAGAGAAGCCCTCACCACAGCAGCTGCAGCCCAAACAAGCAGAGGGGAAAAACTGGAAAGATTCCACACTAGCCCTAACCCATTTCAGATTTAGAAAAAGGGAAAGGCAAAATCTGAGGTTTGTCCTTGTGACCAAGGACACTCTGGGCCTTCGCTCCGGTAGTGACCCTGTGAGCATTGCAGTTTGCACCCAGGTGGCCTGGATCCAGGGGGGACATGGAGGCTCTTGTTTGGAGGCTAGGGAGAGGCACTCAGAAGGTAGACCCTAGAATGGCTGCAGGTGGAACTGCTTTGCACCAGCAGTGGTGCGTTTATGAGCAGTCAGGGGCAACTATAAATTCACAGCCCACTTGGACAGCTCATGCCTCACCATCTGGGAAATCTCAACGTAGGCTCAGTGGAATCATTGGCTCTAAGGGGATGCATGTGCATATGTCTGTGTGCACGCACAATTGACTTAAGCCAGAGGCGGCAACTGAAGAGGGCCAATAATGCCTTACAAGTTGTTTTTTTTTAAGCTTGTCCTGCCAGCTTATTGCCAAACCCTGAAATTCTATTTTTACTAAACCTTTTTTATTTTTTATTTTTTTCAGTACTTGGGGGTTGAACCCAGGGCATGGTGCTAAACAAGTGCTGTACCACTGTGCTGCACCCCCAGCCCCTTTTTCTAAATTTTTTTATTTTGAGACAGGGTCTCGCTAAGTTGCACAGGCTGCCTCTGGCCTCCCACTTGCAATCCTCCTGCCTCAGCCTCCCAAGTTGCTGGGCTAATAGGCTTAAGCCATGGTGCCTGGCTTGCTAAACCCTTCTTTATCTAAGGATTCCTTTCCACCTGAGTCCTGTTTTAAAACAAAAACACCACAGAGAAAGAAACTGGTCAGATCTTTCATTCTCAGTGACCACTTGTATCAAAGGTATCCCATGAAACCCCATTATTCTGTACAATTAATATACACATATGAAACAAGGTAAAAAAATAAAAATAAAAACAAAATAAATGCGTCCCCCACCCAAGTTCATACTTGAAAACTTAATCCCCAAATGCATATGTAAATGGTATCCAGAAGTAAAGCTTTTGAGAGGTAATTAGGATTAAATGAGGTCATCATGGCAGGTCCCCAGGATGACATTACTGGCTTTATAAAAGAAAGAGAAACCCTAGCATGCTTGTTTTGTCTGACCATGTGATGCCCTCCACCAAGTTACCATATAGCAAGAAGTCCCCCACCAGATGCCAGGAAGCTAATCTTCTATTCTTTATAAATTACCCTGTCTGTGCTATCCAATTATAGCAACTGAAAACAGTCTAAGATACCTTCCTTAGGGTCTTGGGAATAAGGGGAAAGCTGGAAATGATACATGCAAATGAGTGCTGTTGTTGTTAGGTGCCATCAAGTTGAGTCCGACTCATAGCAACCCTATGTACAGCAAACCGAAACATTTCCCAATTTTGTGCCAGGCACACATTCTTATTTATGTTTAAGCCCATTGTTGCAGACACTGTGCCAGTCCATCTGATGGAGGGTTTTCCTTTTTTTTAGCTGACCTGCCACTCTCCCAAACACGATGTCTTTCTCCAGGGATTGGTCTCTCCTGACTACATATTTTTGCAGTGCTGGGAATCCAACTCGGGACCTCAGAGATTGCAGAGCAGTGCTCTACCAACTGAGTTAAATCCCAGCCCAAATGAATGCTAGAAGGAGGGAAAAGTTCATGGAAGTAAATTTATCATGAATTTTAGTGTAGAGGAAGCTTTCCTTATATCTCTGATGGGGCCCAAAATGGAAAGAGTATCTTTCATACTTTTCATAGCCTTTCAGTGATTTAATCCAAGCTTTTAAAGCTCACTAAGATGCAATTTTCAAGATGGAAAACTCAATTTTGTATTAGCCACCTGAGTACCAATGTCAGAAAATCATCTTTAGTTACAAAGTTCGACAACTTATTCTAAACTGGCAACTGTCATTAATAAACATGCTACCTTAATATTGGAAAAAAGCTATTGGTGGATGAAATAGAAACCAGAAGCAGAATTGAAACTGGACAGTACCATTCACTCTTTTCTCTTGAGCACCTGAAGAATCATGAGCAGAGAACTAAAGAGTACACCCAAAAACTTGGTGATCAGGGCTTCTTTCCAGGCTCTGCCCTTTTGTTCTTAGCTATTTGCCCCTGGGCAAATTGCTTCATCTCTATTTTCTTACGTGCTGGACTGGACCAGTGTTTTCCAAATTGTGTTCCCTGGTGCTCTCAGACCCTGAGATTGCTTGGGGGAAGAAGTCCCTAAGGACCAGGCTAACATAACCTATAACACAACCCAGCTTCAGTAAGAATATCCCTATCTATCTTATATACTGGGACTCCACACAAATTCAATTTGAAATAAGAGTTCTGTGACTAAAAAGAACATTTGGAAAGCTCTGTATTGGGTGTTCTCCAGGTTCCTTCCAAAGCCAGCCCCCTAGGACTCACTCAAGCCACCTGATTGGGAGGATTCTGGCTCAGATTACCCAGGCTGGAGAGCTTGGGAGCGTGGCTGGTGGCAGTAGAGGCGGAGCTTACCTGTGATTCTGCCCACTTTTCCTTTCACAAAGTTGCCAGCAAACCCAGCCACATGTGCTCCAAGGCTATAGCCGATCAAATGAACATTCTTAAGAGAAAATCCATCCTTCTCCTGCAGGAAGTCAACAGAGCATGTAAGCTGAAGAGTGTGATCGCAAGCACCCGGAGCCACCAACAATTCAACAAGCCCATCACAGAGGAGTAAGAGTCACAGGGACCATGGGCACAGAGACTCCCGGGACCATCACTGGCATTGCTGGCCTTGCAACATGCACAGGTCACAGCCAAGGACGGGGATGTCAAGAGGACTTAGTGGCACTTCAAATGCCATAGGGACAGGGTAGAGGATGTAATCATAGGCTGCATACTTGACCATTCTCCTACATGTTTTCCATTCTTTTTGGCAGTATCAAGGGGACAGAGGGGAGCAGCATGAAGGTCAAAGACCCCATACTCATTGAACACCAAAGTGCTAGCCATCGCCTGTAGCAGCCCTGCCCTCTCTGCCTGCCCTCTCAGGCCTTGATCTCTGCTCTGCCCCCAGGATATGCTGACCTCCTCACCATAAGCCCACCTGGGACTCCACACCTGGAGCACTACGCCCTTCCAGAGCACTCAGCTGGTGGGGAGTGAGGAGGTAGTCTTTGATTCCATGGCTCAGGAACCAAATTCTCTTATTAAAAAAAAAAAAAAAACTTAGTGCAAAGAAGCACTGCTGAGTGCCATGGTGCATGCCTATAATCCCAGCAACTTGTTGGGAGGCTGAAGTAGGAGGATCATGAGTTTGAGGCCAGAGGTAGCCTGCACAAGTTAGTGAGACCCTGTCTCAAAAAAAAAAAAAAATGTTTAAAGGGCTGGGGATGCAGCTCAGTGGTACAGCACTTGCCATGCATGCACAAGGCCCTGGGTTTAAACCCCCAGTGCTAAAGAAAAAGAAAAAGAAAGAATGCTGCCCAGAATTCTGCCAGAACTCATCAACCCATCAGATTCTACGCATGAAAGGAAGGTCTGGCTGGAATTGCCCCAATGCTAGGGCTACTTTGTCAAGACACCACTGTTCCTCCTGCCCCTCTTAAGTCCATTGGTCTCAGGCAAATCATTAACATAAAAAGTAAGCACAAAACCTCATGATCTGTTTTGAACACTTTATGTTTTAAATGAGGTAATAAGCTGAATCTGTTTGAACCAACTTCCTTCCTATCTTTAGCACAGCCACACTTCAGAGGCAAGAGCAGACTTCCGTGGCTATTTAAGATTGCAAGACTGTCCCGGCTGCTGGCTATTCCCAAGCCAAGTTAAGCGCATCAGCTTCTAAGATCAGCAAGTAACTACCCAGAAGGCAAATTTTCAAAACAGCAAATAAAGCAACAAGAAAAATCCAGAGATCTATCAGTGATTAAAAGCCTCTCTAAAAGTCTCCGCTTTCAAGTATCTCAGGCAATGCTTAATTCAGCAAAAATTTTAATGCCAAAGATTTTGATCAGAGCCTGGAAGTTCACAGTAATATGTGTGGTCTGTATTTCTCTGCATTTCTTAAGGACGTTTGGGTTTAAGATTCTGCCAACGAGAGGAGATGATTCCCTTTCATCCCCACTTACTTGCAACCAGTCAAGCATCCTTGCCACACTGTGTCCCACCACCCTGGTGTAATTGACTGCATCTGTGTACGGCTGGTGAGCCAGGGGCAGCCAATTAACCACCACTACATTGGCATCTTTCTCTCTTGTCTGCAAAGCTGATACAAGTTTGTGCATCCAATTTTCAATTACGCCGCTCATCTGAAAAAAAAAAAAAACAGGAAACTGATTTTTTTTAATTCTTCTTCTAGGCTTCAGAAATCCTAATGGATATGGAATTCCATCCCATGATCTATCTAATTTTAGAACTTTCATGTTGGCTGCTCAGGAATCGAGCATTTGCACTTGAGCAGGGTCAGCCTGGGGCAGAATTGTTACTTGGGTATTTTCTTCCATTGTTCTTTACATCCCCAGTTTTTCCCATCAAAATGTCCATAACTGGTGTCCTATGCTCCTACCTCACTGTCTGTAAGAGAGGTGTTGGTAGTGATAATCGTATAAGGTTTGTCTGAGTCCCTATCACAATCAGGCAAGTGGCCTGGTCCATCCTTCAAAGGATGCTGGAGAAGGTTGCCTTGGAGAATTAGCTCCTCCCTTAGAGATGGAGGGAGATGCTGTCGCCTAGGCAAACACAGAGTTAACAAATGACTCCTTCCCACAACCCATCTCTGCCATCCCTCTTGACCCCAGAGTAGCGAAAATCCATCCCTGGAATCCCAAATTAGAACTCAAAACACATTTTCCCACAAAAACAAAGTCATAAAAGGTGACTGGGACCCGCTGTAAACCTATCCACAAGTACATTATCAAATAAATAGATTTTTTGTGCCCAGTCTGGGAACCCAAACACTACAATCTTGCTTCTATGGTAAACTGCCGTTCCAAGTTCCAAACACATTACAAAAGAACTTTTTAGAATGTACCCCATTTGTAAGTTGCAGGCAGTTAGTATTTGCATTTTGACAGGAGGACCTTAAAAAAGTTCAAACGCATGATTCCAGTTGCAGGCTGTGAGACTAGATCAGATGAACAGGCTCTTAAAGAGTCACATTAGGAAGGTAGGCTCCTACCCTCTCACCCCTGGCCCTAATCCCAACTCTTGGTGATAGATTTAAAGACTCAGGAAGAATGTAACGGATATGAATTTCTCATCATTAAGAGGAAGAATGTCCCCTCCCAATTAGCCCAGCCAGAAACCTGCTCACTTAATAGTGCCATTTTCCTGCAGACTGTCATTATATGAATGAATAAATCCCTCGCTGGCCAAGAGCTTCTGAAGCTGAGTATTAAAGCTCTGTTTTGTTGAAGTTCGTCATGGGCCTTTCAATGGGAATTGCTCAGCTAGGGCACATAAAGAGCCCCAGTGCCTTTAACCGGGGCCATCTCTGTGCAAACAGGAGGGCACCATGCCAACTGCAACCAGCCATCCAGGCCAGCTGGCCCCTCACAGATTATCTGAGCCAGTCAAGTCGCTTCAGTTCAGCTCAGCTCTTATGGCAGGATGACGGCCCCCTCCAGGCAGTAGTTGGCCAATGTAATTAAGTGTAATTAGAGGGTCCTTCACAGCCAGTGGAGCTGGGCTGCTGCCCTCAGGAGAGCCTCTTTCTGAAAGCCGGTTGTGTGCCAGCACTAAATGCCACCCTGCTGGGTCCAGATTGCCCCGACAGGGAAGCGCCCATTACGTTCTTCACAGCTGTCTGAAATACAAGCAGCCCACAAGGACAGTGAGGGTTTGGAATGTGGAAGCACCAGCATTCTTTTTGATTGATCAAAACGAAAGGAACCAAATCTCGTGTAAAACCACACGGTTCCCTAGTTCCCTCCCTGGGCTCACCGTCCATCCATGAATGATGAAGAAGGTTTTGGCAGTGCTGTTGAAGCCACAGTCTTCGAAGGACTGATTGCGGCCAGTGGAGAGGTAGCATCCTTCATGCTCTGGGTCCGGAGAGGTGCAGAGGTTAAACATTACAGAGGGTCTGGTCACAGCCTCTATCTCTGTGGGTTGGTGAAACTCATCTGGGGAGAAAGAAAAGAGTGTGGGTGCTTCTGGTGGCTTGGGTAGCGAGAATGCAGAGTCTAGTTCTAGTTTAGTCTTGAGCAAATCATTTAAGCTCTCTGGGTTTCAGTTTTAATAGCGATTGAATGTGCCTTCTTCACCTTTTAAGAGAGTTGTGCAGATTGTATAAATTGGACATCTCATCTATACTCAAAGAGTATTAATGAGTTGTTTTGTTTTGTTTTTTTAATAACTGTGGCTCTGAAATAAATAGGTGTCTCTCTTGCTTTTCTCTATTCTTCCCTACCAAATGGACTTCTTCCTTCCCTCAAGTTCCTATTTTTCGAGCATGGGTCCTCAATTCTTTTCCTGAAATGCTTCACATCAGTTGAGTTTCAGAATTCAGGGATTTTTATAGTTTAGAAAAGCATTATGGAACATACGCCACATGTTATAGAACACTACCAAGTGGAGTCTGTGGCACCCCCAACTAATCAAATGCACTATTTCTGCAGAGAAATATAGGACTACTCAAATTTAAGGGCACAAATAAAGATTACAAACAGCTTTCTGCCTGCTCAGGGCAGGTTTTGCTGCTGAATGAGTTCAGATCAGGTAAGGGCAGGTCTTGCTGCCAAAAAATTCCCAGCAAATTTTCCAATTTTGAGAGATTTTGGATTTTGCAATTGCAGATAAGAGGCTGTTGACCCATTGTACAAGGGGCTTTCCCTGGCATTCCCATCTCAATTCCAGCACTTACTTCAGAGACATCACACATCCTTGGGGCACTTTGCAGTGCTGACAGGCACATGAATGACAGGAGCCATGTAGATACTCCTCCATCACTGCTCACACACAGTGGCACCTAGGAGACAGTCCTGCTCCCAAAGAGCACCCCATGCCACTGATGGTTCCTATGCCATGTAACACTAGGTAGGCAACGTCATCACCACACTATTTCTAATGGTCATTAATGGACCTCCCACCAGCACTCTTATAGCCCTCCCAGTAAACATCCCTTGATAATGGACTAGGAAGTCATAGTTTACTCTCCTGTCACCTAGCTGTCAGGGGTAGATATCAAATGAGCATCCAAGAGCTTAATTTATTCCAGAGTAAACAAGCAAATGGGAGAATGACCCGGCAGCCCACTCTCCCCCAAAAAATCAACCCGCCATTGAAAACCCTATGAATAGAATAGTAGAGAATCACTGACAACAGTGTTTCCCCTGTTGTATGTAGGGTCGCTATGAGTCGGATATCAACTTGACGGCACCTAACAACAACAACAAACAAGCAAAAGGAATCATGAAAAGAGAGCATAGTTGTGGAGAGGGTAGTGGTGAAGAGGGACAAGGGAACACAAGGTGGGAGGATAATATACCAGAGGTAAGAGGGATAAGGTTCCAGAAAAATGCACATGAGCAGAACTCGGGTTAACTGTCATGAAAGTAATGAATAAAAGCCCCACATGGCAGAAATTTGAACCATGGACAGAGCTAACTCGACAGTCTCTAACTTCGACCTAGACAGTCACTCACACAGAGAGCAGATGGGGAAGCTTAGGAGAAAAGGGGTCTGCTGGCAACCCGAGACAGAGAAACCCACACATACGCAAAAGTTTCACTTTGCCATGTGGCTTACTCTCACCCCACAGTTCCCTAGCTTCTTGCTGCTTTCCTGCTACTTTGGGCCACGTCAATTCTGCCTCTGGGACTTTGTAGTTCTGCTTCACCCAGATGGCCTGGGGGTTCATTCTCTCACCTCCTTCAGCTTCTTGCTCAAGGGTCAACTTTTCAGTAAGTCCTTTCCTGACCACGTATGAAAATGCACCACCTTCCCCCACCAGCCCTCCATACCTTCGTCCTCTGCATTCTTTTCTTCCATAACCCTGAGGATCATTTGCAATATTTTCGTTAGTTCCCTGTCTGTTTTACCACCACGGACACGTAAGCTCCATGAGGGCAGGGACTGTCGTCTGTCTTGTTCTTGGCTGTTTCTCCTCCTCCTGGAGGAGTGCCTGGCACTAAATAGGAGTGCAATGAATATTTTGGGAATGAATGAGACAGCTTCCAAATACTCCGAAGGGCAGAACACAGAAGCTGGAAGGTACTATAGCATTTCTCAGGAGAGGAACTAGGGATATAACCTACTCCAAGTTGTGGTTTTAGTTAGCACTATGGTTGGAAAGACATGACTCGACAGCACCTAACAACAACAACAACAGTTGGAAATGTGGTAAGGACAGCAAGCCTTTTCCATTGGTTCAAATTAACACTCCCACATGCCCGTCCTGGGATTTAGCTCAGTTGGTAGAGCGCTGCGCTGCAGTCTCTGAAGTCCTGAGTTCGATTCCCAGCACCACAAAAATGGGAGAAGGACCTGGCAATCCACTCCCAAAGCAATTCCGAAACAGTCAGCCATTGAAAACCCTGCGCGGGTTGCTATGAATCGGATACCGACTTGAGGGCACACAACAACAACAACACATGCCCCTACGCTAACAAGGACCACTGGCATCTGAAGACTAGTCATAAAATAACAGGACTGGGTTTAAGGTCTCCTCAACCCTCTTCTGCTCAACCAGCTGAGAGTACTGGCTCTGGATGTCCTTACCCGCACTCCACCCTCACTTCACCAGAGCCTCCAGTGGAAGAGACTGATACACAGAACCAAAGAGGAGGAAAACTAGAAGCGAGGAGGAGGAAGGGGAGGAAAGAGTACTGGGAAGAGGCTGACCACCGGACAAATGGTCCCTTAGGTAGTTTCAGCCCCACTTACACCACCCGGTGCTCCCGGCAAGCACTAATCCAATTAAAGTGGACTGCCTTGCCACCTTAACTTTCAAAGCATCTACACCAAGATTGGGCTGGGATTTAGCTCAGTGGGTAGAGCGCTGCGCTGCAGTCTCTGAGGTCCCAAGTTCAATTCCCAGCACCGCAAAAATGGGAGAAGGGTCTGGCAATCCACTCCCAAGGCAATCTGGAAACAGTCAGCCATTGAAAACCCTATGAGGGTTGTTGAGTCGGATACCGACTTGACGGCACCTAACAACAAATAACAACACACCAAGATTAAAAGGAGGGGCGCCCGAAGACAGAGCTCCTTGGTACAACCTTCTTGCCCCTCCAACCTCCAAAGACAGGACAAAGTTTAAGAGCTACTGGCAGCCACCTTAGCTAGCTGGGACAGCACCAATTAAGAAAACCATATAAAGGAAAGGGCAGGGGGCAAGAGAGAGGATGTAAGCGTACCCTGCCCCTGTTGCTTCCCAGATGACTTGCTAGAGGATGCCCTCATCAGAAGGGCCAAGGAACATGTTTGCCTCCAAAGCTGATGAGGAGAAAATGGACAGCGCAGTGGGAAAGGAAGAAGGATTTCGTAGGAACAAGGAGGGCCTGCAGGAAGATTGGCCGTATGGAGATGGCCCAGCACAGAAAAAAAAGTGAGGAGGGTAGTAATAAAAATAGATGCATGTTACCTTCCAGAGGTGCCTCGGGACCCAAAGGTGTGGGGCTTCCCGCCGCAAAGCAACAATAGGCGCTCCAGAGGCAGAGCAGAGGAACGGAGGTTCTCATCCTTCCTTGCCACACCCCCTTCTCTGAAACAGGGATTAAAAAAAAAGTCACCACCACTTCCCGACCTCACAAGTTGGTGGGACGAAAGGTGGTGAAGGTTGAGAGCCAGACAGCTGGAGGAGGTGGAAAGCGAAAACTCGGTTGCCCAGCGCGGCGCGCAGTGGATGGCGCGCGGCGGAGGGGTTGCGCCGCAACCTGACCTGCCCCAGTCCTGAGCCTGCGGGAAGCCAGGGCTCGCCGCTGTCACCCTCCTAGCGCCTACCGAGGTAGTTTTTTAAAGTGTTGGAGTCATCTGACTCATCGCCAGATGGTTATTTGCATAATTTATTCCCGTCTCTGGATCCTGATTGGTCACACCTTCGCTGACGCCGGAACCGAGGCTTCCCAAAGTTTGAATGGAAGCGCCACAAACCCACCGCGTGGACCGCGGCGCGCACAGTCCAGCGGCGCGCACAGTCCAGCTTTTTCGCTGTCCCCGACACTCGCTATCTCTGTTTCCTCTAACGTCCTCGCCGACTCCCCCCCAGATCCTCCACCCTCCTATAACGCCCCCCGGGGGACATTTCTCCAACACTGTGAGCCCACTGGGGACGCGATCCCCGGAGAATGGAAGCAAGCCACGTCTCCAACGAGCTGAGCTACCTGGCTCCGGGAAGGTCTCCCCGCACCCCGGCGGGCGACCTTTCTCTGCTCTCTCCCCTCTCGCCCAGCGAGGGCTGCAGCAGGTGCAAACGGAGGGAAGGGACCATGACCCGGCAGAGTGGAGGGGCTGTGGGCTGTGGCCCGCGCTGCAGGGTCACATAGATCTCGCCCGAGACCTCATTCTACCACTAACGGCAAAATCCCGGGCAGCCACCCAACTTCTTCCAAGGCCATTCCCTCGCCCGAGGTGCGCAGTGGTCACAGTTCCTGCCATTTAGGGACCTTGGGGAACATTAAGAGTTCGCGTAGGAAAGTGCTTAGTGCGGCGTCGGGCACGGGGTCGGCGCTCTCCTGCCTTGGGGTGGGTGGGCGGACGGATACGAGGCGACACTTCCCAAAGGGAACCAGAGCCGAGCTTGGTGGAGAGCGTCTAGGACCCATGGCCCAGCCTACGCTGACGCGCGGTAACTACTTGGTGGGTGGATTAGGCACCTTCTTCCTCTCATTTCTTCATCATTTCCCCCCTTTTGCTTCCCTCATTTGATGTGGGCCCCGCGGCTAAGAGCAGCACGCGTCCGAGGCCTCGGCTGATAATCCGCGTCCCGCGCAGGGGAGCAGGAACGGAGCCGGGGACCGCGGCGGAGCGGCTGCGCCGCCGAGCCCGAGGAGAGGCGGAGAACGCGGGCGAGCTGGGACGCGCTGCGACCGCGCGCCCGCCTCATTTCAGCCGGGGAAAGCGGGCTCTGCGAGGCTGCAACCTTGACCGCGAGTAACCCTGCGGTTTCCACGAACCAATCCCGCCCTTGCCTGGGGAGAAGAACCCCCGTAGTAGGCCCGTGCCCCTTCCTCCCTGGTGTCCAAGCTCCAGCTTGAGAGCCCGGTGTGAGCAAACCGTCCAGAGCGAGCCGAGCCTCTCCTGACTCACCGTGGTTATTTTGTTACTCCAGCTGCCAGCGGAGCGTGCTTTGCCCCGCCTGTGTGCTATCAGTCGTGAACAGGAGGCCAGCTGGCTTTATTTCTTGAGTATAAACTTTCTTTTTTCCTTTTTGTTCCCAGTGCTGGGGATGTAACCCAGAGTCCCACGCTAGCTAGGCAAGCGCTGGACCACTGAGCTACACCCCCAGCCACTCAGTATAAAATTCAGTTTTCTGTGTAGGATGCTTAATGTCAGCCCCAAATATGTTGCTCCCATCCTCCTGCTCTCTCCCACTGGCAAACTGTACAGTCCCAGGCCATGTGTTATCTCCATTTGACAATCGGGAAAACGGTCGTGGGGACAGTTTGCATGTTTGAAGGAAATCTCCGGACAACAGGATCTCTCTCCTCTGCTCTATGTTTCATTTGGCTAATTGACCTATAATCGTGAGCCTTGGGCAACCTTGTCACCATCTCTTTAGTGGCTGAGGCAGGGGGTAATCTGTGGTTTGAAAAAAAAAATCCTCCTAGCCAGTTACAGTGGCCCATGCCTGTAATCCCAGCTATTCCGGAGGCTGAGGCAGAAGGATAGCAGGTTAAAAGCCAGCGGCAGCCTGAGCAATTTAACCAGATAAATAAGGGGGGGGGGGGCGAGGGATGCCGCTCAATGATAAGAGCACTTGCCTAGCTGGGCGAGATGGCTCATGTCTGTAATTCCAGCAACTCCCAGAAAGAGGCAGGAGGATCTCAGGTTTGAGGCCAGAGGCAGCCTGTGTAATTTAGTGAGATCCTGTCTCAAGATTAAAAAGTAAAAAGTGGGCTGGGTGGTGCAGCCCTGTGGTAGAGCACGTGCAAAGTATGTGCAAGGCCCTGGGTTCAACCCCCAAGTTCAGCAAGAAAGAGGGAGGGAGAGAGAGAGAGAGAGAGAGAGAGGAGCTCTTGCCTAGCCCTCAGTTCAACACCTCAGTATTTAAAAAAAAAAATCAGTAAAATAAAGAAAAAAAAAAAAAAAAAAAAAAAAAAAAAAAAAAAAAGGAAAAAGAAAAGAAAGATGAAAAGAAAAGAAAGGAAAGGGAAAAAAAAGAAAAGAAAAGGCCCTTAGCTGGGGGCAGCAGAAGCAGGAAGATCACCTGAGTCCATGAGTTCTGGGCAGCTTACAAACATAGTGAGCCACTGCCTTGCCCCTAATTTCCCTTCCTTGTTGTGAGTTGTTTACAGCCACTGTCCCAATAACATTAACTGGATAATAATGGAGGATGTGGGGCTGGGATTTAGCTCAGTTGGTAGAGCACTGCACTGCAGTCTCTGAGGGCCTGAGTTCAATTCCCAGCACCACAAAAATGGGAGAAGGGTCTGGCAATCCACTCCCAAGGCAATCCCGAAACAGTCAGCCATTGAAAACCCTATGAGGGTCGCTTTGAGTCAGATACTGACTCGGTGGCACCTAACAACAATGGAGGATGTGTCTTGGAGACTTTTGTCACAGCTAAGACACCTGGAGGAAGTAAGTATTCCTGCAAATTTGCTTATCCTGCCTGGTAAAACAAAACAAAACAAAAAAATCCATTTTTAACTGCTAAAGCTGCAAAACCATTTAAGTTTTGTTGCTGATTGGTTAGAGCGCCCTCCTGTGTCTCCACATTAAAATACCATGTGAGAAATCTCAAAGCACATCATGAAATTGTAATCACAGCATTAGGATGCATAAGAGCAATTGCTATTCATACTTTTCAGAAGCACCACAAAGAGATCTGAGGACCTCCTGGGTGGAGGAATTGTCAGCCAAGGAGCCTTAGAAATTTTTGTTGTGTTGCAAGCAAAATTGCAAAATCTCAGGCTACCATGGTGAAGGACTCTATAGTCATTCCTTTTTGACACCCCAGCATCTAAAGACCTTTCATACTTGAGCAGAGTGAATCTCCTTCATATAATAAGAGCCCAGTGAATCTCCTTCGTATAATAAGAGCCCACTTTCTACTGCAGAAGCTAAAAGGCAATCATTTACCCTCCCAGCCTCTCTGGCAGCTAGAGTTCCCAATTTAAATGCAGTCAACAGCCAGAGCTGGAAGCTGGTGAGGCTTGAAGCACATACTCACTCCCCGGGATGGGAGGCCAGCTCCGCTTCTCTGGCACAGCAGTGGAGTCTCCACTAGACTAGTGTGAGGAGAGATTTAGGGAACTACGGTTGGTTTCAGCGTATCCACCAAGCCTGGTTCTTCTGCCCTGCAGAGATTCCAGTTGCTACTCAATATCCTCTTAATAAATTCCTCTGTAGAATAAATTATCCAGGGACCACTTGTATTGCTCAAGACTAAGAAAATGACTTGTCAGCTGTCTACTGAGCAGCTACTAGGGAGAAACACTAGGCTAAGTGTCTCAAGGAACCCTCCAGAGGCCATCTCTGCACTCATAGGCACAATGCAAAAAGTTAAAAGTGCCAAAAGACTGGTCTGTAGGAGTTCCCAGCTATCTAGACCAAGGAGGTCCAATAGAATTATAGCATAAGCCACATGATTTAGTCAGCTCAGGCTGCCATGGCCAAATACCATAGAGTGAATGCCTTAAACAGCAAAAATTTATTTTCTCCTGGTTCTGAAGGCTAGAAGGTCCAGGTCAGTATACCACCATAGGCAGGTTCTTGTAAGGACCTTTTTCATGGCTTCTGCGTGGCAGCCTACTCACTGTGTCCTCATAGCAGGAACACAGAAAATGCTGGCATCTCCCTCCTCCAATACTTCTGATTTCCCTCCTGTTTCCCCCCTGCCTCCTTCTCAGTCTGCCCTGCGGACTGACTCCTTATTGATGGAGTGCTCCAGCAATCAGTCCAGGACCCCTTCTTTTTTATTTACCTAAAATCACTCTTTTGATAATCTCATCTACTCTCATGCCTTCTGAGCTACTGATATGTCTTTTTTTTTCTTTTCTTTTTTTTTTTTTTTTTCAGTACTGGGGGTTTGAACCTGGGGCCTTGCGCTTGCGTGCTCTGCAAGTGCTGTACCACTGAGCTGCACCCCCAGCCCTTTTTTTTACTTTTTGAGACAGGGTATCTCTAAATTACTCAGACTGCCTCTGTTCTCGAACTTGCGATCCTCCTGCCTCCACCTCCCGAGCCGCTGGGATTACAGGCGTGTGCCACTGTGCCTGGCTGATATATCATTCTTAAAGGTCCATCTCCAGCCTTAATTCCCTCCCTGGACTTCAGACTTGTTTATCACCTTATGGTCTCAAACATCCTATGTCCCTGATTATCCCCCAACATCTACTCCTGCCTTAGTCTTCCCAATCTCAACAAATGACAAATTAATCATTTCAGTCATCTGGCTAACAACTGGAATCAGATTTGACTTCTCCCATTTTTTTTAATCCCACATCCAACATCCAACAAATCCCAATATCTCCACCTTCAAGATTCTTCCAGAACACTATGTCTGAACACCTCCATTGCTCGCATCCTGGTCCAAACCCCAGCATCTTTCACCTTTCACCTGAAACAAACCACCTGGCATACCCTCCAGTGACTGCTCAATTCATGCATAGTGAGTCTCTGACTCTGCAAGATCTCGCTTCGCCTCTCTGACATGAGTTCACACTACTCTCGCCCTGACTGAGCGCCACCCGTATTCTGAACTTCACACCCTGGGCAGGCTCTCACCGCAGTCTTTCACACTTGCTGTTTCCTCCACTGATCTCTCAGGTACTTCCAGGTCCTCCTCCCTCAGGTCTTTGCTCAAATGTCACTGTCTCCATGAGGCTTCCCTAAGCCACTAGATTTGAAGTTGCAATCCCCTCTGGGCACCCTTACTTCCCTCCCCAGCTTTATTTTTCTCTATAACACCACCATCAGATGTATTTTGTATTTTAACTATTAAAAATGCCTTTCTCTGCTAGGATGAAAGGAATTTTTGTCTGTTTTGGTCAATACTGTGCTAGTACTCAATAAATACTTGTTGAACAAATGTATGACAAATTCTGAAACTAAATTTTTTCAGAGCAGAGTAATAGAAGTACAAAAATTTTTTTAAAGCCAGATAACACTGATACTAATTCTGACAAAGATTGAAATCCAAAAAAGAAGAAGAAAAAGAGAAAGAAAGAAAGAAAGAAAGAGGAAGAAAGAAAAAACTATAAAAATCTTATTTTAAGTGTTTATTGTTGTTGTTTGTTGTTGTTTGTTTGTTTTTGAGACTGGGTCTTGCTATGTATTCCAGGCTGTCCTGGAACTCACTATCTCACCCAGGCTGGCTTGGAACTTGGTGATCCTCCTATCTCAGCCTCTGAGTACTGGGATTGCAGGTGTATGCCACTAGTTATTTTAAGTAATTTATACAAAATATTAGCAAATAAAACTCAACAGTGCATCAAAAAGACAGCACATCATGACCAACTGAGGTATATTCAATCTAGAAATATAAGTAAGCGTAGCTCAATATAAAGAATTCTATAAATATAATTCACCACATTTATTATACATTAAAGGCTGACAAAAACCAAATTACTTCCATGGGTGTTTGAAAGGAATTAGAAATAATGCACTGGGGATGTAGCTCAGTAGCAGAGTGCTTGCCTAGCTTGTATGAGGCTGCAAACTCAATCCCTAGCAGTCTGAAAAAAAGCAACAGGGTCAGACCTGGTGGATTGAGAGTTTGGCGCCAGCCTGGGCTACATAGCAAAACCGTGTCTCAACAAAATCAAATGCAAAAGATTCAGTGATAAATTAGGATGGTTGCATATTTAATATGCAAAAGTCTCTACTTTCCCAGTATCATAGAGAAAAGCTCTCCAAGTAAGATACAAACAAAGAAGATAAAAACATAATAAACTTGACTATACAGAAATTTTAAAAAGAAACTTCTCAGCAGTGAAAAAGATTTTAAACAAAGTCAAAAGATAATTTAAAACTAAAGTTACAAAATATTGGCAACGTGTAAGAATTAATTTTCTGAAATTTTACCCTTATATGTTTGTTTGTTTGTTTGTTTGTTTGTTTTTAAGGCAGGAACTCACCATGTTGCCCATGATGGCTTCAAACTCCTAGGCTCAAATTATCCTTCTGCTTCAGGTGAGGTT
Organism: Pedetes capensis; assembly: GCA_007922755.1. Taxonomy (NCBI): domain Eukaryota; kingdom Metazoa; phylum Chordata; class Mammalia; order Rodentia; family Pedetidae; genus Pedetes; species Pedetes capensis. The sequence continues at coordinate 74,823 of VMDO01006530.1, forward strand.
ACAGGTACAAACCACTGCATACCACCATGCCTGGCATTTTTGTATTGCTTTGCCTTGTTTCACTTTTGCAGGATAATAACCATTCTTTCAGGATCTCCAAATTCCCATAATATCCCAATAATCATTAGAATACTCAAAAACACTCCTAGTCCTTCCCAAAGTATCCCCAGGATTCAGCACTCTCTCTAAGATACAGTAGTTTAGAAACTGGTTGGAAGGGGTGGAAGAAGACTTCCAACTCATCATTTTATGCTTTTCTGTACAGCGTGAAATTCCCACTATGTGTATATACAAAAAATGGATAATTAAAATATAAAAATACAGGAGAGGATATATAAGACATGAGAGGATAATAGGTACATATGATCAAAGTACGTTATATGCATGCATGAAAATATCATAAGAAAACCCATTCTTTTATACAGTTAACATACACTAATATAAAAGAGAAAATAAAAGTGACAGTAGCAACTACAAAAATATAATAAAATAAACTAATACAAATACATTAAATGAATACTCTACAGAGGATCTAAATACTGGAGATAGAAAGGTAATTCCAATAAAAAAAAAAAACCCACATAATGTTCATCCCAGGATCTAATAATGACAAAGGTCTGAAGTCTGCCACAGTCTCAGCAGTAAATAGTTGGAAAAGGCTGGCCCAGAAAGCCGAGAGTTTGCATCTCATGGGACTTGTATCTCTAATTAGATGGATTATGATAGTGTTCACCCTTGTTCCCATGGGAGAGCTCCTTAAAGTCATGACATGTAATGCTGAAAGGCATTTACTAAAGTTAAATGTTTCATTCTATATATAATATTACGATCTCACCTAAAACTACTTATTTAGCTAACATATCAGCTTTATCAAATTGTGCACAATTTAAGACATACTATAAAAACATGATCACAAATACAGACAAAAACCAGCTGTCTGGGCATTACTGGTCAGTTCTGCATTTTCCATTATTGCTGCATTGTTAATTGTATATGAGTTTTTTCATCTGTTCAAAGCATGTTGTTGTTAGGTGCCGTCGAGTCGGTATCCAACTCATAGTGACCCTCATAGGGTTTTCAATGGCTGACTATTTCGGGATTGCCTTGGGAGTGGATTGCAAGGTCCTTCTCCCATTTTTTGCAGTGCTGGGAATTGAACTCGGGTCCTCAGAGACTGCAGCGCAGCGCTCTACCAACTGAGCTAAATCCCAGCCCGTTCAAAGCATTGTTGTTGTTAGGTGCCGTCGAGTCAGTATCCAACTCATAGCGACCCTCATAGGGTTTTCAATGGCTGATTGTTTCGGGATTGCCTTGGGAGTGGATTGTCAGGCCCTTCTCCCATTTTTGCAGTGCTGAGAATTGAACTCTGGACCTCAGAGACTGTAGACCAGCACTCTACCAACTGAGCTAAATCCCAGCCATACAAATGCTAAAAAGCTCAAACACTTCAAGAAAAAGGAGGGCTAAAATCAGTTCAAGATAAAGGTTTTCAAAAATGGCAAAATTCAAGTAAGATCTGCAGTTTAGCTAACAGGATGGCACCAATGTTGCACTCCAAACTCTGATCACAGTGCCGTGATTATGCAGGATGCTAACATTAGGAGAAGCTGGTGAGGGAGATACAGAGCTCACTGTGTTATTTTTGCATCTTTTCTGCAGGGCAAAAAGTAGAAGCCAGGGGTGGTGGTACATGCCTGCAGTCCCAGCACTTGGGAGGCTAAGGCAGGAGGACCCTAAGTTTGAGGCCAGCCTGGGCTACATAGTTGAGATCCAGGTCACCCTAGGTATAGCAATATCCTGTCTCAAAAAAAAATTATTTCAAAATTAAAAACTATGCCAGACACCATGGCATAGGTCTCTAATCCCAACTACTCGGGAGATAACCTGCACAACTTAGAGAGAACCTGTCTCAAATGTAAAAACATTTTAAAAGGGGCCTGGGTGCAGCTTGGTGGTGGAGCACTTGCCTAGCATGCGAGAGACCCTGGGTTCAATCAGTACTGGAAAAAGAAGAAGAAGAAGGAGGAGGAGGAGGAGGAGGAAGAGGAGGAGGGGGGAGAAAAGGGGGAGGAGGCTTTGTAAGGACTGGGGATGTAACTTGTAGAACACTTGCCTAACATGTGCAAAGCCCTGGGTTCACTCCCCAGCCCGGGGGGGGAAAAAAAAAAAAAGAGGAGTGGGGGTGTCCCGGAAGAGTTGTTGTGTTGTTGTTAGGTGCCAACGAGTCATCCCCAACTCATAGTGACCCTCATTTCAAGATTGCTTCAGGAGTGGATTGCCACATCCTTCTCCCAGTTTTAGGGTACTGGGAATCGAATTTGGGACCTCAGAGACTTCAGAGTGGCACTCTACCAACTGAGCTAAATCCTAGTCTCTCAGGGAAGAGTAGCTGCCACAAAAGTGATTACTCAAGGCAAGGGCCAAGACTCATGGACTTCTCTGTTGGTGAAGTTGCCAGACTTGCCTTGGACAGGCGGGTCTCCTGTCTCCTGTGCTGGATCAGCAGCAGCACAGCCTGAGAGATGGTTAAGAAAACACATTGTCAGGCCCCACCCAGTGCGACTGAATCAGAATACCTGGAGGTGAGGCCTGGTGTCTGAGCTTTGCTAAGCCCTCCAGCTGATTCTGGTGGACCTGAAATGTGAGACCCAGTGCCTTAGGCCCAGGATCCAGGAGGCCCTGCTACAGTACAACCCCTATGCCTGAGTCCCTGGCTGGGTGTCTACAACAAACCCACTCCTAAAACCAACCAGAGCTCTCTAGTATGAGCCGGAGTTTCCTGCTCCAGAGGAGACTAACACCACCTTTCCCCACTGGTCCAGTCACCTCCCATTCTTCCTTCCAACCCCCCCTCAAAGGCCACCTCCTCCTTGAAGCCTTCCCTGCAAATCGTTCCCAGTCTAAGTTAGATGTCACTCCTAGGTCCTCCTGCAGCCATCCCCCTAACCTCTGGTATAACAGTAATAACCCTATTGTATAATCAGGGTACATTAGTTCACTTTCCACTGGAAGTATCTTCTTTGTATCTCCAATGGCAGGTACTCAATTAATATTAGCTACTAATAGCTAATATTAGTAAACTATTACATATATTTACATACACACACACACATTCACAAACATTTAAAAAGAGAGAGAGATTGCTTATTATTTTATGTGAATCATAGCAACTTCCTTAAACAATGTCTAACTCCTCTCTTGCGAGGTTCCCCAGCAGGGCCAGCCTGTGAGCCAAGTGATAATTGTAACTAATGGGCAGTGACTGCTCCTGAGTTGAATTAACCCTTTGTTTCTGCGCAGGGAGTTCCAGGTGGCTAGCAGATGCTTATTGGCAGAAGTGACAGATCATGGCCAGGCGGCATGCCCAGCAGACCCGGCCTGTGTTTGGCATACATACAAAAGGTCCCGTCTCCCCTCCTCTCAAAGATCCTGCCTAACAGAGAGGTAGGAAACAGAACAGATCATTGTAGAACAGATGGTAAATTCTACAGGATAATAAAACAATCCCAACACAGGAAGAGGAAGAGGGGAGAAAGTAAGGATATACTTAAATACCTACACAAAAACGTCTAGAAGTGAACCAAAACCAGAAATGAATAAATGAGGAAAACATGCATGGCTGCTACAAGCCTTGTTTCTATAATGGCACAAGGCTGTAGTTGATAAGACTTTCTTCTTCCACTACCCATCCCCTGTTCCATCTGCAGCCATTACCTCTGCTGGCTGAGTTCTTTTCTTGGTGGGCAATTTAAACCTGAGTCCTCGGGGGCTTGCCTTCTTAGTGGAAATATGTGAGGTGTGACCAGAAAATATGGTGAATGTTTAAATGTAAAAATTCATTGCTCACCAAAGAGGACTTCCAAAACTTCTTCAGAAAGTGGCAAAAATGATGGAATAAGCAAGTGTGAAACTAGAGGAGTACTTTGAGGGGGATTTAAGGGCAATGTATCTTTTCCTGTAATCTTTTTCTCTAAATGATTCACTATATTTTTGTTCACATCTTGTATGTGTGTGTGTGTGTGTTGTTGTTGTTGTTGTTGTTGTTGTTGTTGTTGTTAGATGCTGTCGAGTCAGGTCTGACTCATAGAGACCTTATGTACAACAGAACACAGAACAAAATACTCCCCAATTCTATGCCAGGCATACAATCATTTTTCCGTTTAATCCCATTGTTGTGGCAACTGTCTCAATCCATCTAGTTGAGAGTCTTCCTTTTTTTCGTTGACCTGCCACTCTCCCAAACATGATGTCCTTCTCCAGGGGATGGTCTTTCTTGACGTGTCCAAATATATGAGGTGTAGTCTAGCCATCCTTGCTTCCAAGGAGCATTCTGGTTGCACTTCTAGGACAGAGAGAAGGGGGGGGGAGAGAGAGAGAGAGAGAGAGAGAGAGAGAGAGAGGTACACACATATAAAGAAAGAGAGAAAGAGAAAGAGAGAAAGAAAGGGAGAGGGATTGGAGGGATATTTTTTGAGACAGAGTTTCACTGTGTAGCCCAGATTGTCCTGGAACTTGCTATGTAGACCAGGCTGGCCTTGAACTCACGTAGGTCCTCCTGCCTCAGCCTTCTGAGTGCTGGGATCACAAGGGTGAGCCACCATGCCCACCCTATATAGGCATTTGTGTCTGTGTGTTGTGGATTGAACCCAAGGCCTTGTACACGCTAGAAAAGCATTCTAACACTGAGGCACATCCTCAGCCCTTAGCTGCTATGTTTTTATGTTAAAATTTATGTCATATCTACATTAACTTCGATTATTGGGCATAGAAATACCCCAGTACATAGAGCAAATGCCCTGGGTTCCAGACATGGTCCTCTTTTTTCCCATCATGTAACAGCAACCAAATTTCCCCTAGTAATTGGGATCAATCACTCCAGCCATAGTTCAAGGCTAATTGGCTCTCCCAACCCCCAATTCTATGGAAACATTATGGAGTCTCATAGTGGGAGACTTCCCCTCTTGGGAACTAAGACCTCTAAACCAACAGAACCCAAAGTTGCAGGAACCATAAGCAAAAATTCTGTGAATGGGTTAAGTGCCATCATTCATGGAGCCTCTCCCACATCCGCCCCCTGATTCCAAGGCCCGTATGCTCTGCCTGTGGGAAAATCGGCACCATATTTTGATCACTGACTCAGGGCATACACCACATCCTATGAGCTGAAACCTTGGCCCTTCAGGCAGTTGGTCCCAACTGGCCCTGTATCTAAGTCTTTATTTCCACCATCCAGACCAAATGGGGCCCATGGTAAGAACAGTGAACTCCATGGGCTTGAGCCCACTGTCACTTTTTCTTGCTGTGAAATGAGTTTGTTGCTCAGGAGTAATGTTGTGGGGGCACATGACAGACTATAACACAGATGGTGGTGACGCTCTGTGTCCAAGCTGCAGAAAGAAAATCCATCTGCAAAATACTATCTGTTCCAGTGGGAACGAAACACCACCACTTCATAATGAAGGGCTCAATGTAACCAACCTGCCCCCAGGTGGCCAGGTGATCCTTCTCCCTCCCCTACACCTGGGGAGAACAGCTGTCAGGAGCTTGGCATATTGGGCTCTCAGTAAGACCAGTATCTATGTTAGTATTGGTGAAAAGAGAACTTTCTAGACTCTCTCTGAATCTTATGCACTAACTTAGCAGGGCCTGACCTCCCATCACGAGGTCCCAGAAGCAGTAGGAAGCCCCCCCCTTCTCACCTGGTAGGGGTCCCTCCTCTGATACTCTCATTGTGTTGCCCTCACCCTCTTCCCCTCCTACCCACTCCACCCTCGGGAGGTGATTCTGGGTTATTTCAACGCTCCAGCTGTAGCCCTGTGGCATCCGATCCCGTCAGATCTCGGAAGCTAAGCAGGGGCCTGGTTAGTACCTGGGTGGGAGACCGCCTGGGAACACCAGAAGCTGTAGGCTTGGGAGAAGGACCTGGCAACCCCCTCCCAAAAAAAAATCAATCTGCCATTGAAAACCCTATGAACAGCAGAGAAGCACTGACAATAGTGTTTCCCCTGTTGTACAGAGGGTTGCTATGAGTCGGATACCGACTCGACGGCACCTAACAACAACAACAAGTTCCTTCAGCCAAAGGAAAGTGAAGCTGGCAGGAAGAAAGAGGCCAAGCATTTGATCCATTCCTTCTCTATGCCAAGCAGCTTCTCCACGAAAGGCAATGGCTCCACCATGGCTCCAGCTGTGGTCACCTCTTCCCATTGACCTCTGACCTGGGGCTAGTAGAGTCTCCCTTCAGTTGCCACCCTCTGGATTGTCTCATGAGCACCCCATCACCTGGCTCCTCGGCTCCCCCATCACCTGGCTAATCAACACCCAGCATTATATCTCCCCCATCTCTCACACGCAGTGGTTGCCCTGATGTTGGTTGGCCCCTGGCTTGTACAGACACATTATTGATCAGTTTGAAGGCACTTCTATAAATCCATACCACACCCTCACTGTTGCCTGAAAAATTTCTATTTCATACTTCAAGTGAAAAAAAAATCTTTCTTTTTTGAGGGCTAGGGGTGTAGCTAAATGGTAGGGCATTTACCTAGCATGTGTGAGGCCCTGGGTTCAATCCCTAGCACAGCAAATAAATTAATTAATTAATTTTTTAAAATGTTTAAATCTAGCCGGGCACGGTGGCGCACACCTGTTATCCCAGTGGCTCGGGAGGCGGAGGCAGGAAGATCACAAGTTCAAGACCAGAGGCAGTCTGTGTAATTTAGCGAGACCCTGTCTCAAAAAGTAAAAAAAAAATGGGCTGGGGGTGCAGGTCAGTGGTCCAGCACTTGCAGAGCATGTAGGCGCATGGCCCTGCGTTCAATCCCCAGTACCACAAAACAACAAAAAAAAAAAGTTTAAATCTTTCATTTTTATGCCTTTCATATTGCCCTCTCTGACCTCATCTCCCCTCACTTCTGAATTCATCACTCTGCCTCTGGGTTCTCATTGCATTTAAAACAAAAACAAGAGGCCAGTGGAAGGATTGAGTGGGGCCTTATTGTTTAATGAATTCAGAGTTTTGGCTGGGGAAGACAAAAAAATTCTGGAGATGGATGATGTTAATGGCCATACAATGATATGAATTACTTAATATGCCTGGACTGTGCACTGGAAAATTGTTAAAAAGACCAGAGGTGGTAGTGCATGTCTGTAATCCCAGCAATCAGAAGGTTGACACGGGAGGATCACAACTTTGAGGCCAGTTACAGTTGCTATGAGCTATGGGTCAAACCTGACCTGATGACACCTAACAACAACAACAATGGGCAATTTAATGAGTCTATGTCTCAAAATAAAATTTTTTAAAGGGCAGTAGTAGAGCACTTACTATGCAAAGGCATTTGGCTGTATCACAATAAGTTATGGATAACATTGTGAAGAATGGGAATGGCAGAGCACTTAATTGTACTCTAGGAATCTGTACATAGACCAGGAGGCAATTGTTCGAACAGAACAAGGAAGCACTGCCTGGTTCAAAGTCAAGAAAGGTGTGCATCAGAGCTGTATCCTTTCACGGTACCTCTTCAATTTCTATGTTGATCAAATAATCCGAGAAGCTAGACTTTGTGAAGAAGAACAAAACATCTTGATTGGAGGAAGACTCATTAACAACCTGCTTTATGCAGATGACGCTGGGATTTAGCTCACTGGGTAGAGCGCCGTTCTGCAGTCTCTGAGGTCCCGAGTTCAATTCCCAGCACCACAAAAATGGGAGAAGGATGTGGCAATCCACTCCCAAGGCAATCCCGAAACAATCAGCCATTGAAAACCCTATAAGGGTCGCTATGAGTTGGACACAACTCAACGGCACCTAACAACAACAACAACTTATGCAGATGACACAACTCTGCTTGCTGAAAGTGAAGAGGATTTGAAACATCTACTGAAAAAGATCAAAGAACACAGTTTTCAGTACGGATTGCTCCTCAACATCAGCAAAATAACCTTACAACTAGGTCAGTAAGAAATTTCTTGATAAATGGAGAAAAGATTGAGGTTGTCCAAGATTTTGCTTTACTTGGTTCTATAATCAACACACATGGAAGCAACAATCAAGAAATCGAAAGACACATTGCACTGGGTAAAACTGTTGCAAAGGACCTCTTTAAAGTGCTGAAATAGCGCCTTAGCATCCGATCCCACCTGATCTTGGAATCTAAGCAGGGTCAGCCTGGCTAGTCCTTGGATGGGAGATTGCCTGGGAATGCCAAGTACTGCAGCCTAGTGAGAAGAACCTGGCAATCCACTCTTGAAACAATCCACCATTGAAAACCCTATGAATAGCAGAGAAGCACTGACAATAGCGCCAGTGTCGGAGAATGTTTCATTCTGTTTCATTCTATGTACAACAGAATGTACATAGGGTTGCTATGAGTCGGACCCAACTGGACAGCACCTAACAACAACAAAGTGCTGAAAAGTAAAGATGTCACATTGAAGACCAAGGTGTGCCAGACTCATATATCATACAGTTGTGAAAGCTGGACATTGAATAAGGGAGACAGGAAAAAAATTGATGCTTTTGAATTATGGTGCTAGAGATGAACACTGAATATACCATGGGCTGCCAAAAGAACCAACAGATCTGTCCTAGAAGAAGTGCAACAAGAGTGCTCCTTGAAAGCTACAATGGCTAGACTGCATCTGACATGTTGTCAGGAGGGACAAATCCCTGGAAAAGGACATAATGTTTGGGACAGTGGACGTCAACGAAAACAAGGAAAACCCTCCACTAGATGGATTAGTACAGTGTCTCCAACAATGGGCTTAAACATAAAAAAAGATCTGTTGATTAGCATAGAATCCGGGAGTGTTTTGTTCTGTTGTACCTGGGGTCACTATGAGTCAACCTGACTCGATGGCATCTAACAACAACAACAAGTACAGCACTTGCCTAGCATGCATGAAGCCCTGGGTTCCATCTTCAGCATACACACAAAGATTAAAATGGTAAATTTCACATTATATATATTTATCACAATTAAAAAAAACATGCTATCAACAACTAAAATGCCCATTATTGTCAAATATAAAATGAAGTTCCACACACTAGGGACCTTCACTTCTGCTTTGGAATATTCTTACACTTGGATGCAAGAACGTGAGCACATCTGTCGATTTTCATTGCTGCCTTATTTGCAATGACAACAAAAGGTGTAGGGGTGTGAAGGAAGGACAACCTAAATATCCTGTTAGGAAAATGGGTAAGTTGTGTATTTCATACTATGGAATACTATATAACATTGGGAGAGAATCAATGAAAGCAGCATGGATCAACACTGCTAAATCTCTAAAACAGTGTTACATGAAAAAAAAAGCTGCAAATTCTATCTATAGTGTGATACCATTCAGCAAGTCTTTAAAACAAATAATGTAATATGTTATCTATGGCTACATTTATATACGTAGTAAAAGTGTAACTTTCAGATTAGTGATTAATCCAAGGAGAGGGGTCTGGGAGAGATGAGAGTGTCTGGCTTTAGCTGTGCCTTTAAGAATTTTATCTCCTATCAAAGGAGGGTTCCTTAGTAAATACAGCTAAATATCACACATGTGTTAAATCCAATGAATGAAATGAATGTGGTCAATTAAAGTTTTCTGTACTTTTCTGTATTCTTGGAATATTTCATAATTAAAAATCTAAAAGTTATGTTGGTGAAATAAATGGCAGATTCCTTTGTATCACACTCACACTTTAATGAACCAAAATCTCACTCCCTCACCATCCACAAGCCAAGGCCCTGTTGATTTGGGGAACTAAAAACCTCCTGCCACACACACACAGGGATACACACAACAACAACAACAACAACAACTAGCTGTAAAATGCTAAATTTAAAAAATCCAAAGTGCCCACAGGAGGATGGCAACAGAGTAGAAATAGAATATCATTTCTTTTGTGTTAAGAACCAATTAGATCATCACTTGGAAATAAAAGGGTTGCCATAATGACAGCCTTTGCAAGTTAGATGGCTGCTAACAATGCTGGCAGAAGAGTGGAGAAGAATGCTGATTTCACTTCGTCTGGCCTAGGAGGCCCTCCAGGGAGAGGCCGGCAAGGGCACAGTGCAGCTGATTAAGGAGGGGGAGGGGAAGAGGGAAGGAGTCACCTGCCAAGAAGTTCCCGCAACGCAGTCTCTCGTGTGTGAAATCCTTGAAAAGCTCCAGGCTCACTGCCTCTCCACTGCAGACGTCTCTTCCACAGCAGCCCCTGGCAAGCCTTACTTAAGCACGTCTAGAGTTGGGGCCCCACTGTTTTCCAGACAGCCAATTCCACGACTGGACCACTTTAGTTGTTGGAAACTTCTTAGTGTCTAAAAGAGAAATAATCAGATCCAAAGCAGAAGTCATAATATACAATCACATTGTATAAAATGAGCCAAGGGGAGGGGTCAGCCACCAAAATGTTAACACGGAACATTGGGATCATTTGTGATTTTTATTTTCTCCTTTGTGTCTGCCTGTATTTTCTCAAATGAACGGGTTTTACTTTGGTATAGTGGGAAGAGATATTGTTGAAGTTTTGTGGGGAGGGGTTTAGGGTGTAGTTCAGGGCCAGGGCATGTGCTTAGCATGTGCCAGCACCAAAATAAATTAAATAAATAAATAAATAAATAAATAAATAAATAAATAAAAATAAATAAATAGTAGTGGAGAGATAAAATTCTTTTTCCCCGAGGGGAGATAGACCCATCTTGTACCCATTGAGCCCAGTTCTGTTCAATCCACCATCAAGCTTGTCCTCACCTCAGATTTGCAAGCTGAGAAAACCAGTTTCTTCTCAGAACAGTGGGCAGTCAGCCTCACACTCTGACCAGCACTGTCCAGAGAGGCAATGATTTTGAAACGAGTCCAGCCAAAGCCAAGTTAGTGGAAGAGTGTTTGGGACTGGGCTGGGCAGTGCAGAAGAAGAAAATAATCACAATGGCTGGCATGTAGGTAGGACTTCTTCTTCTTTTTTTTTTTTTTTTTTTGACAGGATCTTACAATATATCCCAGGCTGGCCTAGAACCTGCGATCCTCCTCCTTTAGCCTCCCAAATGGTTGGATGATAGACCAGCACCAGCACATCTGGCCATGGAGTATTTTAAAGAAAATCTTAGCCAGGTTTAGTGGCCCATGCCTGTAATCTCAGCTACTCAGAAGGCTGAGGCAGGAGGATCACAAGTTCAAACCCAAACTGGGCAACTTAGAAAGACCTTGTCCCAAAATAAAAATTTAAAAAGGGCTAGGGCCCTTTTGCTTAGTGCAAGACCCAGGGTTCAACCTCTAGTACCACCAAAAATAAATAGAAAAAAAAAAAAAAAAGAAAGAAAGAAAGGAAAGAGAAAGAGAAATAAAAGAAAAGGAAAGGAAAGAAAAGGAAACTTTCCCCAGGTATCATCTTTTTTGACTCTTAACTCAAAATGCATCCCCATCTGCCACCAAAACACACCAGCACTTCCAAAACATTGTTCATGTGTTCATTTTGCTGAGCTTGCATAAGATTCTCAAAAAGATTTGTTGACCCCTAACAATAACAAGCTGAGATTTAGCTCAGTTGGTAGATCACTACTCTGCAGTTTCTGAGGTCCCAAGTTTGATTCCTAGCACCACAAAAATGGGAGAAGGACATGGCAATCTGCTCCCGAGCCAATCCCGAAACAATCAGCCATTGAAAACCTGAGTCTCTATGAGTCAGACACAACTCCTTGGCACCTAACAACAACAACAATGGGTGAGGCCCTGCCCTGAGCTTGTTATCAGTGATCTGGCTCTGGGTCTTTATCTGCCCCAGACAGGGTTGTGCTGCGTGATTTCTACAACCTACCCCAGGGCCTGCTGCCCTGCCCTTCATTACATAGTCCAAATACTTGGGCACCACAACTTATTTCCAGGGCCTGGAGGTGGCCCAGCCTTCACTACCCATCACAACTGCCCATAGGACAGGACCTGCTGTGGAGTAATAAGGATGTCTGCCTGCCTGGTGACAGGATTTGCAGCCAACAATACCCTCTGCCAGGCGAGAGGATTGTGAGCCTGTCTGACTACAATTTATTCTCCTTGCTCACTTTGACTGCAGCCAACTTCCAGGAAAAAATTTGAATCTGAATGCTGCTGCCTCTGAAATACGCTTAGAAAAATATACAGGCTTTCCTCAACAAAGAGCAAGCCAGGCTGGATTTGAAGAGCCATGTATAGGGTGGGATAAAGGCTCACAGGCAGACACTATCCAAATCAGTGGACCCTCAGGAAACTAGAGGGAGATTAACTTCTTCAGGGTGGGGGAATTAAACCTCCAGGAGAGGCAGCAGCTCAGCACAGAAAGATGGAATGAAGGCAGGATAGGAAGTAAGTCAGAAAAACAGGACTGAGTTCATTGGAAGGATGCAGCTGGGGAGTCTGGGGCATAAGCAAGAAAAGGCCTGGTGCAACAAAGTTTGTGGTAGCATCAGATTGGAGACAGCCTGGATGTGCCTCACTAGGAAACCACCTAAAAGCTCCGTGGAATACTATATGGCCCTTAAAAAGAATCTGGTAAATCAACATGGTCTAACCGAGAAAAAAAACCTCCAAATTTCTTGTTAAATAAAGAGAAATTCACCAGGCGTGATGACACATGCCTATAATCCCAGGACTCTGTAATCTTGGCTTGTGGGAGGCTGAAGCAGGAGTATTACTAGTTTGACACCAGCCTGGGCTACACAGAGAGACCCTGTTGCAGAGAGGTGGGGGAGGCATGTGAAGTGTGTGGAGTTTGTTATTATTTGCATTTTTAGTGAGACGTATGACAGATCTATATAATATCTATGAAGGAATTACCAAGAAACAGGTTAGGAGGAGGAGGGAGACTCACTTGTCCCTGTGCACCTTTCTAGACTTATTAAGTAGTTTACCACATGCCTGTACTCCTGCTTGAAAATATAAGGAAATAAATAATATTAAAAAGGGGGAGGGGAATAAAAAGAAGCAGCTACCCCCTCCCTCCCTTTGGGGTTCTGCTATGGAACCCTTTTCCCTTCCCAGGTATGATGATCAATTTTATGTGTTAACTTGGGTAGGTCTTAATACACAGGTAGTTGGTTGAACACTATCCTGGATGTTTCTGTGAAGTTATGTTTTACGTGAGATTACCATTTAGATCAGTAGACTTGGAGTAAAGCAGATTACTCTCTATAGTGTGGGTGGGCCTCATTCAATCAGTAGAAGGGCTTAATAGAAAAAGACTGACCCCTTTGGAAAAAGAGAGACTTCTGCCAGCAGACAGCCTCTGGACTCAAACTATAGCTGTTCTCTAGGTCTTTAGTCTGCCAGCCTACTCTGAAGATTTGGGGCTTGTCAAATCAATCTCTCTCTCTCTCTCTCTCTCTCTCTCTCTCTCTCTGTCTCCTCTTTCTCTCTCCTCTCTCTCTCTCTCTCTCTCTCTCTCTCTCTCTCTCTCTCTCTCACACACACACACACACACACACACACACACACACTGTTTGTTCTGTTTCTCTGGAGAGCCCTAAGACTCTAGGACTCAAGGAAATCTCGGAGCTGAGACTTTGGCAAAAGCAGAGGTGAAGCGATCCTTGCTGCCTGCTGGGGACTGGATGGGGTCTGAGACCCACTCACCTGTGGAATGGACACTGATCTCACTCTGAAGACGAAGCAGGCAGGAAATCGAGTCTGACCACCCCTAACTGAGCATGTGGAGCAACAACCCCCACCCCACCCCGCCATCATTCTCCCATGGGGACTTTGAATACTCCCTGAACACTAACTGATAGGTTTATTTCCTTCCTGCTGGCCCTTCCTTAGAAGTTTCCTTTTCTTTTTCCTCTCCCACTCTTTGAGTCCTTTCTCTTGTATGTCTTATTTGTGAACAAAGTTACACCAGTGAGGCAAAGATGAAGATGTTGCTGTATTGCTGCTTCGTCCCTGAGTGCGATCCTATTGGCTTCAGCTCAGTGACCATGGGTGGTGGCTTCTGGGACAAGAAAACTCTGCTGTGCTGAAAAGACAAGCAGACAGTTACTTTGTCTCAAAGACCCAAATAATAAATTCCATCATCTTTCCCAGCTTTCATTGTTTGATGGAATAAAACCAGGCAATTCAAGTCAAGATGGCTGAAAATGACGCCCTTTTCTCTTTCTCTTCCTGGCTCATGACACACTGAATTATTCATTTGGACCGTGTTATTCATTCTTCATTCCACCATGAAAGAGAGCATAAAATGATCTTAAACCTAAGGTCCTTGCATTGGGGCGGGGGGGGGGGGGCCTTTTAAAATAAGCCTCCTTCCATGGATTCCAGTTTAAATTAAGTAGTCGACCCACAATTATGATTAAGGCATCACCCTAAGCATTGAAAAGAACAGGAAAAGAGTTATGGACAAGGAGAGTGGGCAAAGCATAACACATAAATAGATCATAAATAAGCAAAGCAGCGTAAGGCTGGAGAAGTGACAGATCAAGGAGAGCACTTGCCACGGGCTAGAGTAGCTCAGAAAGCTCTGGCCTGGGTGTCGGTGATAGGAGTTAAAAAGGAATCTTGCTTTAAATTCTGGTGGTCATTGAATTCCTGCAGCTACCCACAGGTTCAGATTGAGTCAGCAAAGACTGCCTGCCGCCCATCAGGAAGGGATGTGCAAAGAGGACAGTGACCAGTGTTACACAGCACGTCAATGCCAGAATCCCGGACGCAGGAGGGTTTCCCTGCCCTGTTCATTGACTGGAAGACACGAGCAACATCTTCCGGCAGAGCGCATGGACAGGCAGAAAGGCCCAGGGGCCCGAGCGACAGAAAGAACAAACCAGACTGCCTAGTACAGTGGAAGAAAAGCCAAGAAAGTGGGGGCCCCTTCCTGTTTCCCTTAGGCCATATGTGTTTACACACGCGCCCTCTGCCTGAAAGAGAACAAGCAAAGCATTAACCATGCATTAGCTGAACCAAGATTCAAAAGGACAGCTTTGCCCTACAGGCCTTTGGCCCATGTCGAAGCCCAGCTCTAACCCTCAGCCCAGCTCTCGGAGCCTAACCCATAGCCAACCACAGCTGCCTTCACCCCTTCTCCAGCACCCAGGTCCCCAGCCCACCCTGCCTTTTTCACTTTCCCACTCATCTTTTTCACAACAGCCTCCACTACTACCCCTTTCTCAGTGCACCCTCTGTCATCGATCCCTCTCTCCTTCTTCCTAGCCCACCATTCCACTGCCAAGTCTCAGTACTTTTTTTTTTTTTTTTTTTTTTCTGTTCCTGAGGGGCTGAACCCAGGGCCTCACACATAGTTTTGGCATGCCCTCTACCACAGAGCTGCACCCACAGCCCCTTTTTCATTTTTTGTCTTGAGAGACAAGGTCTTGCTAAGTTATACAGGCTGCCTCTGGCCTCAAACCTACAATCCTCCTGCCTCTGCCTCCTGAGTCACTAACATTACAGGTATGTACCACTATGCCCAGCTAGGTCTGATTACCTTTATTCCCCTTTTCCCTTAGTGGCCTACCCTCCAATTTTTGGCCTTCTCTACCTGTCTACAGCCTTGCTAGAGCTCTTATTCTTCTCCTGCCATGCCTGATGTTTGAAATTGTTAGAAAAATAAAAGGAAGGAGGGAAGGAAGGAAGGTACGAAAGAAAGAAGGAAGGGAGGAAGAAATAAAAAGAAGAAAGAAAGAAAGAAAGAGGAAGAAAGAAAAAAAGAAAAAGAAATTCAGCTCCAAATACAAGCAGCAGGCTGGATATGATGATATAGAAGCTTCTATCTGCGTCTGACTTTATGTCAGAAACTCATAGAAGTAATAGTAATGCTATTCAGCAAAGTAAATAAAGAGAGCTTTATCTTCTATGCAAAGTTACGCCTCATCTCAGAATTGATAACATTTGGCACAATTTCAGTAACAGACAAAAGAATGATCAGAAAGACAAGGCATTTGTTCAAGAGGCAATAAATTATGGGGTGAGATATTCTCTCAGTTCATTGGTCCGGGGCCTCCAGATGGACAAGGCTCCACCATCGGGTGACCAGCTCAGATACACTATGCCTGGGAACTGTTGCACCCCTGGCTGAAGTGAGCAGAAAAAGATTGAGTGGCTTGCCAAAAGATACTACACAGTGTCCTCTGCTTTTTCTACTCAGGCCACTCAGTGTTCTTATCTGCGCAGACAGGAAGAGAAAACCCTGCGAAAAGTTTCTTTGGAGTCTTCAGAGGGCACTTCCATGTGGGAACAGCTGCTGCCAGTCTTCCTGACCTTTACTCCCAGCAGACTGTCAGTGAGGGACGGGGAGCCTGTGGGAGCCTCTCTGCAGGGGCTTCAGAACCCAAAATATTCCTGCAAAGGGTGAAGTTCAACTTCCTCCAAAGTATTTGCTCCACCTGGTTCTATAATGTCTACTCTACCCCCAAGAAATACTGATTCTCTGTTTCTGGGATCTTAAATTGTACCTCACAGATCCCCCGCCGAGGAGTGGAATCCCTTCTAGTATCCCAGGCAGGGTTCATCTCACCATGGACGCTGGTTGAACCCATGGAACGAAGGAACTGACGGCTTCAGGAGGCGGTTTGCTCACTCTGTTCCTGATCATTCCCACTGTTGGATTTAGTCCTGCATCCTCATCCATGAGGTGATCCAAATCCCAGAAGACTATCAGGGTAAATTCCACTTCTGAGACATTCCTGCTCCAGGCCCAACACATCATCACTTTAATGTAACAAGACTGTCCGAGCTTCCTGTCAGATGGACTTTGTTTGGAATCCCTTTTCTATGATATTCTACCTAAGTTCCCTTGGCAAGTTACTTAATGTTGATAATCTTTATTTTCCTTGCCTATATAATGAGAAGCCTGCAGCCATAGCCCTGTGGCATCTGATCCCATCAGATCTTGGAAGCTAAGCAGGGTCAGGCCTGGTTAGTACTTGGTTGGGAGACTGCCTGGGAACACCAGGTGCTGTAGGCTTGGGAGAAGGACCCGGCAACCCACTCCCAAAAATCAAACCGCCATTGAAAATCCTACATTGACAACAGTGTTTCACCTGTTGTACATAGGGTCACTATGAGTCAGGTACTGACTCAATGGCACCCAACAACAACAATATAATGAGAAAACAAATGCCTACTGAAAAGATGCTATGGCAGACAGTCCCTAAGATTCCCCTCTGATGCCCACTAACCGGTACTTTTCCCTCTTCTCATTGAGTACAGTGGACTGAGGAAAAATAAACTTTTTCTCTCTACTTCTGAACACCACTCACTACTCAGTTCTGACACCCAGGGTGTGAGAGTTTTCCCCACACACACACACACCAACCAATTCTCCAACAAGGACCAACTGAACTCAATTCAAATCTGATCCTATCTACTTGGGGTTAGAATCAGGCTCCACAGATTAAGGGCTCAGTCCCGCAAGACTGCCCTCCTTCTGCTTCAGATGCCAACCACAAGTAGTGGGTTGTCACCTGCACTTTTGACCCATGGATTATAAGTCAAGGTCCACATGATCCCCTCCTCAAGTTTGACTGTTTGCTAGGACAGCCCCCCAAACTCAAGGGAACACTTTATTCACGTTATCCATCAATTATAAAGGATGTTACGAGGATACAGATAAGCAGCC
Organism: Pedetes capensis; assembly: GCA_007922755.1. Taxonomy (NCBI): domain Eukaryota; kingdom Metazoa; phylum Chordata; class Mammalia; order Rodentia; family Pedetidae; genus Pedetes; species Pedetes capensis. The sequence continues at coordinate 92,389 of VMDO01006530.1, forward strand.
AGATGAAGAGATGTGTGAGGCCAGGTATATGAGAAGGGGCACAGAACTTCCATGGCCTTCCCTGGTGCGCCACCCTCCAGGGACCTCCATGTATTCATGGTCTGGAAGCTCTCTGAACCCTGTCCTGTCAGGGTTTTATGGAGGGTTAATGAAGTAGGCCTGATTGATTAAATCACTGGTCTCCAGTGACCAACTCAACTTTCAGTCCCACTCCCCTCCTGGGAGGTGAGAAGAAGGGACGGAAGATTTCAACCCTTAAATCTGGGATTGGTTCCCCTGGCAACCAGCCCCCCTCCCTAGGCTGTCCAGCAGACTACAGCCATAAGTCATCTCTTTAGGACATAAAAAGACACATCACTTTATAGCAGAGATCCCCAATTCCTGGGCCACGGACTGGTACTCATTGGTGGCCTGTTAGGAACCAAGGCACACAGCAGGAAGTGAGCAGTGGGCAAGCCAGTGAAGCTTCATCTTTATACAATATATGTAATGGGTTTGAATCATCCCCAAATGATCCCCCTCTAAGTCTGAGGGAAAAAATTGTCTTCCATGAAAGTGGTCCCTGGTGCCAAAAGAATAGGGACAGCTGTTTTAGAGATCCCAATGGTTTTGATGACTATGTGCCAGGCGGATGAAGAACAAATATGTATATATATTCATAATGTGTCTATAAAATTTTATATGATATAATAAACTATAATGTACAATTAATATTATTGTTATTATGTAATATAATTATGATTATTATATAATACATGTAATTTTGTATATATAATCATAAATCACAATATCACAGGGTTGAAGTCGTGCCTGATTTCCAACCCATAATATAGAACATAGTGACAAGATACCACTTCCACAATTATGTTACATAAGATTCTAACATATGATGAGCACAGATTCTAACATATGATGCCACCAAGACCTAAGATCTGCCTTGCTGACGGATTCCATCTCTTACTGGCTTTGATGAAGTAAGTAATCAAACTGAGATCCCCACAGGGACTAAGGGAAGCCTCTTGCCAACAATTAACTAGGAACTGAAGATAGCCTCCAGCTCACAGCCTGTGTAAAACTATTTCCCTCAGGCTGATGGCCAGCAAAGATCTGACTCTTGCCAATGACCACGTGAGCCTGGAAGGGGATCCATCCCCAGGCAAACCTTCGGATGAAAACCAAGTCCTTGATTGCAGTCTTGCAGAAAGTGTAACCTTGCCTAGACTCTTGACTCACAGAAACTGTAAAATAAGAAATGTGTGAGTCCAGCATAGTTACACACAAATATAATCCCAACACTCAAGAGGCTAAGGCAGGAGGATCATGAATTTGATTTCACTCCAGGCTATATAAATTCCAAGCTCATCTGGGCTACATAGTAAATTTGAGGCCAACCTAGGCTATATAGACACTTTGTATCAGAAAATGAAAGGGGGGGGGAAGAAAAAAGAAAGAGAAAGAAAGAAAGAAAGAAAGAAAGAAAGAAAGAAAGAAAGAAAGAAAGAAAGGAAAGAAAAGAATGTTGTTTTAAGCTACAAAGTTGGAATATTGGGATATTGACCAGGTGCAAAGGCATGCACCTATAATCCCAGTGACTTGGGAGGTGCAAAGGCAGGAGGATCACAAGTTCAAGGCCAGAAGCATCCTATGTAATTTAACAAGACCCTGTCTCAAGATAAAATATTTTTCAAAGGGGGAGGGGGCTGGGGTGTAGCTCAGTGCTTAGAGCACTTGCAAAGCATGCACAAGGCTCTGTGTTCAGCACCCCCAAAACACCACAAAAAAGTTAGAGTGTTGTTACATAGTGCAAGAAAACTAATACAGATGCTCTGAGATAACATAAGTAAAACACGCAGCCAGTGCTTGGCATGTGGCAAAGAGGTTCAATCATTGGCAGTTATTCTTTGCATTTTGCTGTTCCTCATATGACATTTCACCAACACTAGCACCTTTAGGGGCTGGGATTTAGCTCAGTTGGTAGAGCACTGCGCTGCAGTCTCTGAGGTCCTGAGTTCAATTCCCAGTGCCGCAAAAATGGGAGAAGGATGTGGCAATCCACTCCCAAGGTAATACTGAAACAATCAGCCATTAAAAACCCTATGAGGGTCACTATAAGTTGGATACGACTCCACAGTACCTAACAACAATTGTTTTTTTGGGCTGGGATTTAGCTCAGTTGGTAGAGTGCTGTGCTGCAGTCTCTGAGGTCCGGAGTTCAATTCCCAGCACCACAAAAATGGGAGAAGGGCCTGGCAATCTATTCCCAAGGCAATCCCGAAACAGTCAACCATTGAAAACCGTATGAGGGTCACTATGAGTCAGATACCGACTCGACGGCACCTAACAACAACAACAACTAACAAGCACCTTTATCCACTGGTCTATGCTCCTCAGAGCTTTCCTGCTTTGTCACTATTCTCCAAAAATCTTTTTTTTTTTTTTTTTTTTGCAGTACTGGGGGTTGAACCCAGGGCCTCGCGCCTGCATGCTCTGCAAGTGCTGGGCCACTGAGCTGCACCCTCAGCCCATTTTTTTACTTTTTGAGACAGGGTCTCACTAAGTTACCCAGACTGCCTCTGGTCTGAAACTTGCGATCCTCCTGCCTCTGCCTCCTGAGCTGCTGGGATTACAGGCGTGTGCCACCATGCCCGGCTCAAAAATCTATTTGTAAATAGAAGCTTTCATCTTAAAGAATTGCCTTGGGGCTAGGAATGCAGCTCAGGGGTAAAGCATATGTCAGCATGTGAAAGGCCTTGCATTCAATCCTCGGTACACACACACACACACACACATACACACACACAAATCAATAAAATTGCATTTTCAGATCTTTATTAAAACATACCTCTGTTACTTGGTTAGGGAAGGAAACTTCAGGAAAATAATAGTAATAGTAATAGTAGTAATAGTAGTAGTAGTAGTAATAGTATTTTTGTGATACTTAGGGGTTGAACCTAGGGCCTTGAACATACTTTGCAAATGCTCTACCAGAGGGCTGCACCCCAGTCGATTTTTTATTTTTTATCTTGAGACTGGGTCTCGCTAAGTAACCCGTGCTGCCTCTGGCCTCAAACTCACAATCCTCCTGCCCCTGCCTCCAGAAGGACTGGGATTACAGGCAGGAGTCACTGTGCCTGGCTCAAAAATATTATCTTCATATGAACAAGCCACCACCCTGGAAAGCAAGGACAGGGCTCTAAAAGCAGGAGCACGGGTTTGTTTTTGATGGCCAAAGTAGTTGGGGCAGGAAGCAGTATCTGATAAGGCTAGATCTAGGAAAGGCCCTGCCATGGCAAATTTCAGGGAGGAATGGCACCTAGTCATGTCACACAGGACTAAAGAAAGAGTCAAACAGGGTCAGGTGCAGTGGCATGCATACCTGTAGTCTAGGCTACTCAGGAGGCTGAATGGAAGGATCACCTGAGTCCACAAGTTTGAGAACAGCCTAGGTGACATAGCAAGACTCACTATCAAAAAATAAGGGAGCTGACACCATAGAAGCCCCATTTGGGGAAGCAGCATCAGGTGTTTGATCACCCAAGCTCCAGTGCATGCAGAGCTCAGGAAATGGGGAGTCTCATCACATCCAGAAATAATATCCTCTGCTGTACTCACTCCAATTAACACACCTGTGTTACTGCATGTATCCCACTGTATTTTCCTGAATTAGTTCTGAGGTTATAAGCTGCAGGCTCCTTAGAACCCAAGACCGCATCTTTTTCATCTTTAAATCTTCACCTTGAACATGACTCAAACGTTGCAGGTGCCCACTAAATCTTAGTGAACTAAAATAACTAGTGAACAAATGCTAGGAACTGCTAGGTGCAGTGGCGCATGCCTGTAACCCTAGCAACTCTGGAGGCAGAGGAAGGAGGCTGGCAAATTTGAGGCCAGAGGCAGCATGTGTAACTTGGCAAGACCGTGACTCAAAATTTAACGGTTTTTTTTTTTTTTTTTTTCAAAACAATGGGCTGGATATGCAGCCCAGTGGACGAGCGCATGCAAAGTATGCACAAGGTCCTGGGTTCAACCCCACCAAGTATTGTAAAAAAAAAAAAAGAAAAGAAAAGAAAGAAAAAGGAAAAGGAAAAGAAAGAAAGAGAAAAAGAAAGAAAGGGAGAGAGAGAAAAAATGAAAATAAGAAAGAGGAGGAGGAGAAGGAAGGAGAAAAACTGTTAAAATTTGTTCTTTTTAAAAAAAAATTTTCCTAAATACTATCTTTTTTAAATTTTAGCATACCTACAGAAAAGCAGAGCCATCACAATTATAGTGCTCAATTCATTTGCACAAATTGAACATACTCGTGTAAATAGCACTCAGATCAAAATACAAAACATTGCTAGAAACACCATGACTCCTTCCAGTCATTACATACCCCCCACGCTTCCCACCTCTATGAAGGCAAACCACTAACCTGACTTCTAACACTATAGCTTAGTTTTGCCAAAGGCAGTCTACTTTCTTAAAATTACTTTGTTAAGGTATAAAATTCACACATTTACTATGTTAAAAATTGTTGTTGTTGTTGTTGTTGGGTGCCGTGGAGTCGGTATCTGACTCATAGAGACTCTCTGTACAACAGGGGAAACACTATTGTCAGTGCTTCTCTGCTGGTCATAGGGTTTTCAATGGCAGATTGATTTTTAGGAGGGGGTTGCCAGGTCCTTCTCCCAAGCCTACAGCTTCCGGTGTTCCCAGGCGGTCTCCCATCCAGGTACTAACCAGGCCCAACCCTGCTTAGCTTCTGAGATCTGGCAGGATCGGATGCACGGGATCGGATGCCACAGGGCTACAGCTGCAGGCCATGTTAAAATTGTTGTTGTTGTTGTTGTTGTTAGGTGCCGTAGAGTCGGTATCCGATTCCTAGCGACCCTCATAGGGTTTTCAATGGCTGTTTCGGGATTGCCTTGGGAGTGGATTGCCAGGCCCTTCTCCCATTTTTGTGGTGCTGGGAATTGAACTCCGGACCTCAGAGACTGTAGCACAGTGCTCTACCCACTGAGCTAAATCCCAGCCCCAGATAATAAACATTTCTATCATCTCTGAAAGTTTACTTATGACCTTCTATAATCTATCCCTCCCCGCCGCCTTCTGACCTGTGCACAGGCATTTTCTGATCTGTGTCCAGAGAATCTCAATTGGTAAAATGGAAGAGCTGGGCGCAGTGGTACACACCTGTAAATCTTGCCCACAAAAATGAGGGAGAAAGCTTCCCTGATGGTGAACTGGTGCCATCTAGTGGTCCAAGGGGCTGGTCAACTGCCCACACCAGGAACGTACCCTTCCCAGGGAAGTCCCTGTGAATAGTTCTAGGGTTTCTTTTTGGGTTAGTCTTCGGCAAAATCCAGGACAAATTTGCTAGCAACTGCTTTCTGGAATTGTCCCCCATGACAGGCAGATATAATAGAAAGAACAAACTGAGTTGCGCCTACCTCTCTCCACCCAGAAACGCATACTCAGCTATCTTTTGGATGGAGGACCCTAAGTCTCTATCCATCTTCTGTGAAACTTGGGTGGTATGACTCTCCTTACAAAGCTGATTGGAAGAATATGTGTGAGAAAAATGTATGTAGCACTTAATATTCAACTAGATGCTTGCTAAATATTACTCCCATTCTTATTTCTTCCTGTTTGTCATGAATCTGTCCTATCTTGTCTCTGGGCTCCAGAACTGCTTTCCAGTAACCCAAAATGTACATCGACACTCAGAAGTGAAGGATTGAATGTATTTCTCTCCCAAGGATTCATGCCAGGAGACTTGGCCTTCAGTCGTGTTCCTGCTCTGCTGTTCACTGGGTTCAATAAACTTTCTTTGTAACAAGCAAACTGGGTCGCAGAGATAATGTGATAAAATGAATGGAACATACTTCTCATAAAATAAACCTCCAATAATTGCAAAGATTTAATCTAGGAATAGTTGCATTTTATAAGAGGAAAGATTGTTGTTGTTGTTGTTGTTAGGTGCCATCGAGTCAGTATCCGACTCATAGCGACCCTCATAGGGTTTTCAATGGCTGAGTGCTTCGGGATTGTCTTGGGAGTGGATTGCCAGGCCCTTCTCCCATAAGAGGAAAGATAGAAGGAGGTAACTCTACCATAGTTGGTGAGTGATAGAATTTTAGGAGTTTTATCAGAAGAGAACTGGAAGGAGGTGATTCTAAAATAGTCGGTACGTGGTAGAACTTTAGGCCTTGGATAGAAGGGGATAGAAGGGGATAGGAGGGGAAAGGAGAAAGAAGGCAGATATCCAAGCACAAATTCTATTTTATTGCATTGCCAAGTCTGTGCAGGCATGTTCACCCCAGTCGCATCATCATCTTGAAGTTTTTAGAAGAGCATTTATCAAAGAGTATATGGAAGAAGCCAACCCTTCAATAAATGTTGGTATAATAGAATTGTCTGGGATTTAGCTCAGTTGGTAGAGTGCCGCTCTATAGTCTCTGATGTCCCAAGTTCAATTCCCAGCACCACAAAAGTGGGAGAAGGATGTGGCAACCCACTCCCAAGGCAATCCCAAAACAATCAGCCATTGAAAACCCTATAAGGGTCGCTATGAGTCAGATACGACTTGACGGCACCTAACAACTCCAAAAAGGTACTATTATATAGATTTGTGGCTTCATGTTGGTTACTATAATGTTTTTATTACCCCTATAAATATTAATGCTTGTGTAAAAAAGAAAAAAAGAAGTTTTTTAAAGAGTTTTAACCTGTCAGGTGCCATGGAAGGAAGGAAGAGTATTTATACTACAGAGTTCTTTCTTCTTTCTTCTTCCTTCCTTCCTTCCTCCCTCCCTCCCTTCCTTCCTTCTTGTGGAAACTCTGGTCTGGGACTCAGGAGAGAGGTTCATCCCTAGGAGGAAATCCAGAAATTAGTATTGAGCACCTCATCTGCCTTGGAGTTGGAGGCCCTAGGACTTACAACTGAGCTTAACCCACAGTGTAGTTTGACAATACTGTGTATTTCAACCCTACTCATTCTCTTGTTGATCTTGTTGTATGAATGAGAACCAGGATATTTTAGGAATATATTTTAAGACCATGCTCCAATTTTTCAACATAATGGAACTATCTATGGCCCTCACTATGTCATATATAGTTGCTATTACAATTTATATATGAAGTAAAAGCCGAACAGTTACTATA